>CATIWC010002234.1:0-103029 GCA_948472305.1 Vicia faba | reverse complement strand
TATATATATATATATATATATATATATATATATATATATATATATATATATATATATATATATATATATATATATATATATATATATATATATATAAATATATTAAATATGTATAATATAAAATAAAATATGTACAAAAATAAATTATATTTTTAATAATATTTTCAGTGTGAATAAAAGTGAGAAATAAAAATAAAAGCATGATTTCCATATTATTTTTAAGTTTAAACAAATAATATAAAAGTATTAAGAATGTTTTCTATATTGGAAAAATTAAAATAAAATGCTAAATAAATGTAAAAAATTATGAAAATATTTTTTAGGCCATTTTTTATATTAGGAAATAAATAAACAAAATTAGAAAAGAAAACAAAAGTGCAAAAATGTTAAAAATATAAGAAATTGGGCCAGGGGGGTGCAAAAATGAAAGTGGGAGGTGTTAGAAGCAAGCCAGGCCAAGCCCAGCCCACCACTTCATCTTCTTCCTCCAGCACATTTGAAAAACGCGCGTCTGTTGTACAAACTTGGACATCCTATTTCAGTGGTCTATTGCAAAAACTCACAACATCAATCTTGTAGAGAATTTCAAGACGATTCCAACCATATAAATAACTAGTCCTAACTCTCAAAGACCAGAGATAATTTCTCTGGACCTAAAATCTGAACTAGTTTTTTAGCATGTTCATGGATGAAATTCTCCTAGCACACTTAATAGAAATGAAAGCTGAGCATATGTATGGCTTCCTAACAATGAACACTACATTTTTTATTCACAAACCTAAGGCTAAATGTTCCTAAATAGAGAGATAGAAAGTGAATAAAAAACCTGTTTCAGTTGGATTCGTGTAGGGAAATTCAGTGCTTCTCAACAAGTTTTGAGGTGTGTCTGGTAGCTTGCCTGAATTTCACTTGATTTTTTCCAATAGCCAGCTTGCCTTGAATGTCCCTGAATTAGCCTCTAGAACCCAACCTGCACAAGCTTGAAATGAAAATTGTGAACACTGTAAATGGAGTTATAGTTGACAATGGAGGTTTGGGATAGCTTGAGTGAGTTGAATGGAAGGTGTTTGAAGCAAAAAGGAGAAAAACACACAAGCCAAATGAGCTATGGCACTCAAGTTGCATCACCTGTCCTGTTTTGCCAAAGAAGTGTGATTTCTGGATATGGGAGGTTTTTGAGGCTCAAGTACTCGTGTTTCTTGTTCAAAGGGTTGTGTGAAAGTTGTTTGAAATGTTTGTGTAAGCTAACAATGGCTGGTTTTCAAGTTGTGAGGATTTTTGACAAGTTGCTTGTTTTTGAAGTAAGAATGTGCAGTTGTCCTTTAGAGGCATGTACAAGCCACCAAATATGCTGCATACAATCCTCTTGGTCCCTGCAATTTATGGATTTGATTTGGCTTCTGAGATCTTGGCTGTGATCGGTGGATTTAGAACTGACTGTTTAACGCTGGTTCGCGAAATGTCGCGGAAGCAAGAGTCGCCACCGTCTTTTATTTTCTCCAACATGGACAGGACAAAAGCACAACAAAATTCCTTATGAGATCGTCTCTCGGTTCGGGAGGTAGATTTATAGAAAGGGAAGGTGTTAGAACCCCTTTCTATCCATGGTTATCCATGGGCTCTTAGATACTTGCTCTTATGTTTTCAAAATGTTTGCTTTTCGAAATGTGAGTGGGTTTGAAAAAGTTTCATTGAAAGATTTCTGAATAACTCTTGTATCTGTCCTCAAGAGTGTTTGAAAAATTGTTTTGAAAGCTTTTTGAAAGTGTCGGTGTGAAAAGATTTTTTGATTTGGTTTTTTAGAGAGAAATTATCCATGAGTCATCTACCTACCCTAAGGAATTAGGCTGTGTATAAGTCCTTAAGGTAGTGCAATCCCACCATTGAGAGATAGGTAGCACCACCGTTGGAGGTGTTCGGGGTCAATTCAATTGAGGGACAGTGTGGTCACCGAAGCAATAGTAGGACACCTTAGAAGCTACCCCTTATGTCCTTGATCCTTTTTTTAATCCGAGGCAACCGTTTCGAGGCAACTATTTCGAGGCAACTGTTTCGAGGCAACTGTTTCGAGGCAACTGGATCATGGACATAAGGACCGCTAAAACGTCCTATACTTGACGACCATGTTTCGAAGGCAACGAGTGAGGCGTACCCTAGAAGTGGTGTGTGTATTTGTGTGTTGTTTTCAGTTTAACAGTTATCTTTGATCATGGCATTGTGAGCTACGCTTGTTTTTAATTAGCATACATTCTTTCATACAAAGTTAGAATTTAAGAGTGCGGAAAGTAAAATACGGAAAGATAAAAGCTACGCTATTACAAGGCGCGGGTCTATACATCGCCAAAATACAAAGACCCGTTTTTGATAAAAAATGCAGAAAGTAAAAAATGCGGTAAACCTAATTACTATTACATCCAGAAAGCAGTTACATAATGATCAATAAGAAAAAACAATTCGCGAAATAGAAATTGAAATTGAACGTCCGAGGGTTTTGACCCTTTGCTTGAGATTAGATTAAATTAAGATTTAATTATCACTTAATTAAAGAAAAGTGTTTTTTATGTTTTTGTATTTATGAAATAAAGAATTAAAAGGAAACCCTAACTCTAGATTATTTTAATTATTAATGAAAATATTAAAGTTGACCTAATTTACTAATTAATTAATTTACATGTTTATTTACAAAAATAATAGTTAATAATAATAATAAATAGATAATGATGAAAATAATTAATTAAAAAAAAAGGTGAAACCTAATTCTATGTATTTTTTATTTGTTAAGGAAAGTGTTAAAATTGAAACCTAATTTAACTAAGTTAGTTATTGAAATTTATTTACAAAAAAATAGGTTAGTGGTGAATTTAATAATAATTAAATATAAAACATTTTTTTTTGGTTTCTGATTTTTTATTATGAAAATTAATTAATGGTGAATTAATAAAACAATTAAAAACAATTGAAAAGAATTATAATTAGAAAAGAGAAGAAAACAAATATGCAAACCAAGGGGGTATCAGACCCAAAGGGGAGGTAAGATTGAAGAATTTTGGCCCATTAGCACAAGGCCTCATTGACTTTTAGGGATCACGTGCGTGTTGGCTGACTGAGGTACACCATGGAATTCTTTCTGGAGCCACTGGATTGGACCTTGAAGCCACTTGGCAAGTCATGCGTGAGGCTGTATGGTGAGACGTTGGAGAAGCGCTACATGTGAACATGTTAAAACAAAATTCATTAAGTATATGGGGGGACCTGGGAATCGAACCCAAGGGTCCCAGCACTCACCAAGTGTGTCATCCACCAACTGAGCTATCAAACGCTTTTGTACATGTAATGGAAAACGAATATTATATAAAAAAACAAAAGTTAATGATATAAAACAAAAAAATACACGCGCAATTTGAATCACCCAACCACGTGATGACACGCCTGTCTTCTTCTCCGTTTATACCTGCAACATGAATGAGATAGCGGGGGTTTTAAACCCCCACTAAGTGTAAGTCCTGAAAATATCGATTAGAAGAGGAATTAACATAAAATTGAGCGCGGAGGGAGGGTATCATTTAATTCGTCTCGTTGCAACGAATTTGTCCACATAGGTTTGGAAGTCCAATTTTTCCATACAAGGAAAGCCCTAATTTGGATGTTCTGAAACCCTAGATATCACTCATGGCAGATTTTGATACAGGATGCTATAATGCAATTAAATCGCATCATTAGCTTCAGAATGTTCCTGTGAATACAAAACAACCAATAATATGTATCAAATGTGCATGAATCATGCTATGGAATTCTGGAAAATATGGCAAACCGTATGGCTTATGTTCTATGATTCTTTGCACGTTTGGACTGATTCTTGATGCCAATAGACTCCTGGAAGGTCCAGCAACGTAATTAGAAGCAATTTCAGGCCTTGAATTGTACTGCAACTATGAAATCAGTTTTTTCAAGTTTCTCTTGAAAATTTGCAAAGTGAGTATGTTGTTGCAGCAGCTTTTTCGTGTCTCTCTGAATAGGGTTCACTCTTGCATAAGTATGTGAAGCAAATTAGGTCAAAATAAAGCCCATGAATCCATGAATTGATGACTTGAATCTTTGATTGCTAATCATATCTTTTTTCAATCTTTTTCCATAGAAACTTTGCCAATTATGGAAGATCTTGTTCTTGTTGATTGATGCACGAAATCCTTAGCATGTGTGGAGTATATTTGCTGCATAAAAAGATTTGACAACCATTATTTGATATTTTTCTACAATTAAAACTAATTAAATGAATTAATAAGAATAAAAATTCAATTAATTAATTAAAAATAAGAAAATAAATCCTTTTAAGCTCAATGGGTCGTGCATAGGCTTTGGGGTAATGATTCAAGGAAGAATTTGAGGCCCATTAGCAAATTTGAAGTGTTTTAGGCAAAGTTGACTTTTGAAAGTTCCCAAAAATGTCCCAACTTCTCAATGCATATCTTGCTCAAGTTTGAAGCTATTATCATGTTCTTGGACATTTTGGAAAGGCCTTGAAGTCCTCTAACTAATGCCTTTGGTCCCATGCCATTTTGATTTACCAATCTCAAGTTATGGTCTTTGACTTAAAGTTCCTTTTTGTTGACTTTTGAAAAATGACCTATAATATTGAAATTGATAACTTTTTGTGAGAGCATTTCTTGGACTTGGAGTGTGAATATGAGTTGTAGGAAATGTCATTCTCTTCAAATGAGCATTGGATGGAATTTTTATGATAAACCATGAGGAAGTTATGCCTTGGTCAATTTGCAGTTGACTTTTCAGCTGTCCAAAAATAGAAACTTTTGCATCTTGAGACTTTTTGAGCCATGCTTGTGGAATCATGATCAAGAATTGATCAAATGATGATTGTGGCTTCAAAATAAGATGTTGACCAAAAATTTTGACTTTTGACTATCAAATGACAATTTTGCCCCTGCAATTGACTATGAAGCAATTAGGGTTTTTGACTGTGCATTTTGATGTTGTGAGTCTTGAAACTTGACATGTAGATGCTTGACAATGTATATGGGCACATGGGACTTGATTGGACCCTTGGAAACCTCAATTTCTTTGCAAGAACCAAAAACCTAATTTTGACTGTGTTAGGAGGATGCTTGACTGTGTAGCCCTTGAGTAGACTTTGAACCATTTGAGGTGATGCTTGGCAAAACTTTGAAGATTATGGGAGGGCAAATTTTGGGGTACAACAGTTGCCCCTGTTCAATCTTCTTAGACCTGAGGATGTAGATTGGCTGGCGTGCCTTTCGTAATCCGAAGGTGGAAGATGATTGAACACTAGAGTGCCCAGAAATTTGTGCTCGCATGTTAGCAGTGTGATGGTGGGAATGTGCTTATAGATGCCATTTGGAACTGTAATGGTAGTTGTGGAGATGGGCTTATAGATGCCATCTAGGTGTCGATCGCGTAAGAGATTCCTTAGCGAAAACTTGCATACCTGAGAAAGAAAGATAATTACCTGGCCTGTTACAGGGGTTGATCTTCAAACTCTTTATGTAGGTGTGCCCTGGCTGGATACAGGTATCGAATCTGGAAAATAGTCGTCAACAGATACACCCTGGCAAGATACAGGAATCAGATCTTCAAACTCTTCAGACGTGCCCTGGCAGGATACAGGAATCGAGTCTGGAATTAGTCGTCAACAGATACACCCTGGCAAGATACAAGAATCAGATCTTTGAACTCTTCAGACGTGCCCTGGCAGGATACATGAATCGAGTCTGGAATTAGTCGTCAACAGATACACCCTGGCAGGATACAGGAATCAGATCTTCAAACTCTTCAGACGTGCCCTGGCAGGATACAGGAATCGAGTCTGGAATTAGTCGTCAACAGATACACCCTGGCAGGATACAGGAATCGGATCTTCAAACTCTTCAGACGTGCCCTGGCAGGATACATGAATCGAGTCTGGAATTAGTCGTCAACAGATACACCCTGGCAGGATACAGGAATCGGATCTTCAAACTCTTCAGACGTGCCCTGGCAGGATACATGAATCGGGTCTGGAATTAGTCGTCAACAGATACACCCTGGCAAGATACAGGAATCGGATCTTCGAACTCTTCAGACGTTCCCTGGCAGGATACAGGAATCGAGTCTGGAATTAGTCGTCAACAGATACACCCTGGCAGGATACAGGAATCGGATCTTCAAACTCTTCAGACGTGCCCTGGCAGGATACAGGAATCGAGTCTGGAATTAGTCGTCAACAGATACACCCTGGCAAGATACAGGAATCGGATCTTCGAACTCTTCAGACGTGCCCTGGCAGGATACAGGAATCGACTCTGGAATTAGTCGTCAACAGATACACCCTGGCAGGATACAGGAATTGGATCTTCAAACTCTTCAGACGTGCCCTGGCAGGATACAGGAATCGAGTCTGGAATTAGTCGTCAATAGATACACCCTGGCAAGATACAGGAATCGGATCTGGAATCACGACAGTTAATAGCAATTATCTTTGTATTGACCTTTGTCCTGAAAAGACAAAACGTTAGTTGTATGCGATGTTATGATGTATGACATGCGTGATGTTCTCAGAATAAATGAGATTGTATGTTCATGATGCGTATGTGCATGCATTGTGTATGTAAGCGGGGTGTATGAAATGTGATATGTTTATGAATGTATTGTCGTCTAGGAAAATAAATCCTTGACGAGTGCCGGGAAGTTAACTCCTGGGCTGATGTTTGAGGAGAAGAGTTCTTTGTTCCTGCTGGGGGTGATGGTTGCAAGAATACCGGTAGGAGAAGATGACTCCGTTGGGGAATAAACTTTGCAAATAGACTACTCTGCGGGGGAGTGAATTCTGTGGGGAAAGAGGCACTTTGCTGAGATGTTGCTGATAACTCCGATGGGGATACCATTGTTGCGCTCTGTTGGAAGATTTGATGAACTTTGCTTGGGATAGGAAGACCTCGCCGGGGACGATCTTTCCGTGGCAATTGGCTGAGGATAACCCAGTTTTATCCTGGTGGGGGAAATAACCTTTGAATAAAGCCGGGGGAGAGCGTTCGTACTATGCGGGTGACAAGCTTCCAGAATCTACTGGGGATGAGCTTCCTACTAGGGAGATTGATTCAACTTTCCCGGGGAAACTTTTGAACTGTACTGGGGAATGGCTCCACTGGGGTTTGGTATTCCGCCGGGGAACAATCTTAGATCAAGATTGCTGGGGATGCTTGTTAGGAATGTCTGTATACTCCGTTGAGGAATGTTGAGATCTTTGGGGATAATCCAACTTCCTTAAGGCTGACTGTAGGCTAGCTCGGCTTGGGGAGAGCGTTGCTGACTTGCTGGAGAATACTGTGCCTTCTTAGGGCTGATGGGAGACCAACTGCTTGGGAGAAAATTGTTGAATCTTGTCTTATTCGGCGGGGAGTGAAGGTATCTGGGTTATATTATTTAGTCGAACTTACCTTGGTACCTTGGTGGACAGAGCAATTAGATTGCTTAGACAACTCATTATTGCCCCTGTTTTTGATGTTCCCTGTAATTAATCCTTTGTTTCGTATTCAAATATTTATGAGTTAGCAATTAGTGTCAAATGCATATATCACAATCGAACATTGGACGTTCTTCGTAAAACAAAACAGAAAAAGAAGAAAACAATTGGCAATTGGTCTGGAAAGTGAATTTGTATTGATTTTTGAATTTGCTTGTAAATAGGCGTTTATGTACAAGAGGCTGACGTCCTAGTAAGAGAACACCGCCGAACAACAGAGTTTTATACAGTTTGTACAAAGAAAACAAAACAGCTATGTGAAAGGAATAATCCCACTGGGTTCCAACTCTGCTATCGCCTTTATATCTTCAAGCGTCTCATCACTTGGCTGCTCAGTTGAAGATGAAGCTGATTGATCGATGCTGTCTGAACCTGATTGTTGATACCAGATTCTGGATGCAAGGTGATCCAATGAGACATAGTATTACGCTTTAATCCCTAACTTTTGCCTGGACCGCCCTTTCAGGTTTTCAGTCCACCGGGATACCCATTTTTGCCCAAGCCGCCTTTTCAGGTTTTCGACTTGCCGGGTGTACAGATTTTTTTTATTTATTTCATCCCTCATTTTGCCCGAACCCTTTTGGTTCGCCGGGAAGCCCTAATTTTTGCCTAGGTATGTCAACCTAGCGGGTCTTTTATCATGCGTAGTATCTTTTTACTATGTGTTGTACCCTAAAATTTTCCCTCCCATATTCTTCAAGAATTGCAAAGAGCAAGCTTCAAAGTGCCCCAAGGGTTGCACAGTTCAAGGGCCTCCTAAGCAGTCAAAAACTAGGGTTTTGGTTCTGACAAAGAAAATGAAGTTTCCAAGGGTCCAATCAAGTCCCACATGCCTATAAACATGATCAAGCATCCTCATACCAAGTTTCAAGACTTACAGCACAAAATTGCATAGTCAAAAACCCTAATTGCACTATAGTCAACTGTAGGGGCAAAATGGTCATTTGACAGTCAAAAGTTCAAATTTTTTGTCAACATCTCATTTTGAAGCCACAAACATCATTTTATCAATGCTTGATCATGATTCTCAAAGCTTGGCTCAAAAAGTCTCAAGATGCAAAAGTTTCCATATTTGGACAGTTGAAAAAGTCAATTGTAACTTGACCAAGGCATAACTTCCACATGGTTTATCAGAAAAATTCCCTCCAAATCTCATTTTGAAGAGAAAGACATTTCCTACAACTCCTCTTCACACTTCAAGTCCAATAAATGCTCTCACAAAAAGTTATCAATTTCAACATTATAGGCCATTTTCAAAAGTCAACAAAAAGGGACTTTAAGTCAAAGGCCATAACTTGAGATTGGTAAATCAAAATGACATGGGACCAAAGACATTGGTTATAGCACTCAAATACCTTTCCAAAATGTCCAAGAACATGAGCAAAGCTTAAAAATTGAGCAAGATATGCCTTGTGGAAGTTGGGAAATGTTTGGATATTTTGAAAAGTCAACTTTGCTTCAAATGTCTTAAAAATGCTAATGGGCCACATTTTCTTCCAAGAATCATCATCCAAAGCATGTGCACGACCATTTGGCCCAAAGGGAAGTTTTTCATCATTTTTATTTATTTATTTGGATTTTTAATTGCCAATAATTCATTTAATTAAAATAAATATGTGGAAAATACCAAACCAATGCAATCAAATCTTTTTATACATGAAATAGCCTCAAGATTTCGTGCATGATCAGATTTGGAAAGAATCATGATAATTGGACATGATTTGAAGCAAATATGCATGAAAAAGATTGGAAAATATATGCCATGAAAATCAATATCCATTCCATCAATGCAAAAGGTTTTTTGATCCAATTTTGAACCCTAATCGTTCACACATATATACTCATGCAAACCCTAATGTTCAGAACCTCTAAGCTGCGCCAGAAACGAAGAACCAAGTTTGAGTTTTTGTGAAAAAAATCCAAAATTGAAAACACGATTGCAAGGCCTTTCAAGATCAAATAACCATTCTATTGCCTCGCTGAGACATCAAGGAAGGTGTTTGAATAAAAACCAGCAACTCTAACGCCCAGAATTGGTATACAGAACTCAAGATTGCTCAAATTTTATCCATATTCGTATTTCAATTTTCAAGCATTTCCATTGCATTTTTTTTATGGATTCATACTAATTGATTGATTCTGAAACTAACCATATGATTTAATTGAGTTTTCACGCGTTGTATGAAGAATCACCATTGAAGCACCTTAGGGTTTCAGACCTGAAAAATTAGGGATTCTTTCGTCCAGAAAAATTAGCTAACCTAAGTGGCATCATTGGAATCAGGAGATCATGACAAATCCAAAGCACTAGTCGCGCTCAATTTATGAGCGATAGATTCCTAATCGCTATTTTCGTGTTCATCAGATTGTGGGGGTTTAAAACCCCCGCTATTTAAATGTATTTTTGTTTCAGGTACAAAGGCCATGGAAGAAGATGATGATGTGTAGGCAGGTGATTGGATCATTTGAATTTCGCGCTGAAATTGACCACTAATTCCTGATTTGCCTTATGTTATTTGTTTCCTATAATATAATCAAAAGGCGTTGGTAGCTCAGTGGCAGGCATGTGTGTTGGTAACCTCTAGGACCTGGGTTCGATCCCAGGTCCCCCTCCCTTTCCCTATATTTTTCTTCTAATTATGTTCTTGTGTAGCTCATCTACAAGCGTCTACCATACGCTCATCACTCAAACGTGCCACACGTCCCACAAACTCCATCCAATGGCCAGGATCTGGAGCCTATGATGTGCTGCAGTCAACGCATACCCATGCTACCCTGGAAAGTCAACCAGGCCAAAGGCTATTGGGCCAGAATTGCCAGGAATGTACCTCTAATTTGGGGACAGAACCCCCCATGGTTTGCCTTTCATTCTTTTTTCATAGTTTTTCTATTTTATTTATTTTAATTAGTTTTAATATAATTCTTTCAATTAATTTATTTTCATCAAATATAAAATAACAAAAAAATCAGAAAAGACAAAATTCAAAATATATTTTATTTAACTAATATTTTTGTAGATAAATCTCATTAATTTAATTTAGCTTTTTAAATTTAGGTTTAATTCAAATATTTTTCTTAATAAATTAAAAAAAGTGTAGAATTAGGGTTTCAAGTATTTTTCCATTCTTTTTCTTTTTCTCTCACCATAATTAATTATTTAATATTATTTTTATAAATCAAATTGCATTAATTAATTAGGTTTAATTTTAGGTAATTTTCATATTTTCTTAATAAATTAAAAAATAGCTAGAATTAGGTTTAAACTTCATTTAATTCACAAAAAAAATCATAAATACCAAAAACCCTCAAAAATAATTTCTTTTTATTTTATTTTAATTAATTTGTTAATAATAATTTAATTTCATTAAAAAGGGTCCAACGCCCTCGCTTTCAATTTTAATTCAATTCGCGCATTTTATTTTATTTCTTATAATATTTGTGTAACTCTCCCAAAGCCGTGTAAATTTATATTTCTCGCACTTTACTTCTTTATTTTATGTCAAATCGGGTCCTGGATTTTAATTTGGCGATGTGGACCCGCGCCTTTGTAATAGTTTAAGAACTTTACATTCCTCGCAACTTTTTAACTGTTAATAATGGCATGCAAGAATGAATGACAAAGTAAAAACAAAAGCGTAGATCACCCATGACATGACAAGACAAAATAAATGAATCTGACACACAAATCACACACCACCCCTAGGGTACGCCTCACTGTTGCCTTGCCTCTCGAAAGGTGATCGTCGAGTAGAGGATATCTTAGTAAGTCCTCATGATCCGGGAACCTGGCATGAGGGTAGCTTCTAAGGTATCTTCCTATTGCTCTGGTGATCACCATGTCCCTAAAACTCGAATTGACCCGAACACCTCCAACGGTGGTGCTACCTACCTCTCAATGGTGGGATGGCACTACTTTAAAGGACATTTACAAAGACGAATTCCTTAGGGTAGATAGACGACTCTTGATACTTGCTCTAATTTCAAAACAAAATTCAAAAATACTTTTCACACCGACACCTTTTCAAAAAGCTTTCGAAAGCAATTTTTCAAACACTCTTGAGGACCGATACAAGAATCGAACTGAAATTTTCAAAGAAACTTTTTAAAACCCACAGTTGAAAAGCAAACAAACCACTTTTGAAAACACAAATGAGCAAGTATCTAAGAGCCCATGGATAACCATGGATAGAAAGGGTGCTAACACCTTCCCTTTCTATAACCTACCTCCCGAACCGAGAAACTATCTCATAAGGAATTTTGCTGTGCTTTTGTCCTGTCCATGTTGGAGAAAATAAAAGACGGTGGCGACTCTTGCTTCCGCGACATTTCGCGAACCAGCGTTAAACAGTCAGTTCCAGATCCACCGATCACAGAACTGGCGACTCTGCTGGGGACTTAAACTTAAAGTGAGGTGTACCTTAGGGTTAGTTCATAACTGTGTTTTCAATTGTATTGACTTGTCTGCTTTAAATTTGTGGGTTGCATGGGAGTTACATAGATCCTAACCCGGATCTAGGGATACCCTGTTTAGGTAGCATAAGCTGTGAGGGACCTGTCCGGCGTAGACCGACATGGGTGAAGCAGTGGCTACGTTGGTGTGGCACCTTGGTCTGTACCGATATCCCTTGTGTCGCAACGAGGAGAATATGGGTCTTCTGAGGAGTCATTAAGCACCAACAACCTTAGAACCTTAAATGACACAACTTGGCCATTAGAACAGTAGCAGTATGCTACGCCCATTGAGGCTAAACTCTCGTGATGGTTCTGGCCGCAAGAAAAGATTGTGATGCTGGAGTTATAACCGATTGAGGGTAGTCAATGATATTGGGATCCTCTAAGAACCCGGTTACTTTGATAGGACAGGTATGAACCAACAAACTGAAAGAGGGTAATACCTAGACCTCATGCTGGCCTAAACTCTAAGGGTTTCTCTTGTGTGACTTGTGTGCCTTCGTACTTGACTACTTTGCATGCTTGTTATCTGACACATGAACTAATTGCAGGTTTTGCTTATAGTCCTTAATTGGGACCCATAACAGAGTGTACTGAATTTCTTGCAGGTTTTGGTTATAGTCCTTAATGGGGACTCATAACAGGGTTACTTACATTACCCCATGCATATCATGACATCACACTGTTGTACCCCAAAATTTGCCCTCGCATTTTTCCCCAAGAAATCTCAGCTTCAAACATTTCTTGACTTTTCAAACTGGCTCAAGAATCGGACAAACGGACTTTTCTTGACAGTCAAGCAAAACTAGGGTTTTTACTGATTTTCAGAGCTCTGAATTGTTTCATACAGTGGGCTTAGGGTTTGGTTGATTTTTGGTTCAATTTTGATCAAGCGAGCGTGATTTGGCATTTAATCGGGAATTAGGGTTTTATGGGCATATTCTCAGAAGAATTTAAATTCCACAGCACTTTGCGGTTTATTTCAAGATTCGGATTAAAATTCGCGTTATCTTGGTTTAATCAGCAAAAGAGACAGTGGTGTAAATTCAGTTTGTTTGGGCCAGTCAAAGAAGGTGTGCAGTTTGGATTTACAGTACTTGCAAAGAATCAGTGTTTATGACAAATCAGTAAGAGGGGGCAATTGGTTTGAATTCATCAGTCAAAAGATATGTGCAGTATTGGATTCACAGTGTTTATGCGTTTGATCAGTCCATTTGGGTTAACTGCTGCTTTGCTTTGGATGTTGAATAAGACGGGTTTAATTGACCAATATTGTTATTATTTAAGTTATTTATTATTCTAAAAAATTGAATGATTGAAATTTATTTTTCAATTGTTTTAATTCTAAGAATTTTAAATAAATAAATAAACAATAAAGAAAATTGGAATTAATTGGATAATTTAGATTTTATTGAATAATTGAATTATTTGTACAAATTGTTGTTTATAATTTAAATTATGAACAATGATATACATTAATTTAAATATTACATAAAATTAAAACTATCCTATTTTCTAATATTCTTCATTCTTCACTCCGCTCCGGTGCTCCATTTTTATCTGCAAAAAGAAACAAGAAAAGTCAGAAAGCAGTTAATAGCAAAGACAGTAAAAGTTGTTCATCATTAGGGGCCACTGACTGGGATCAGTTGCCCTCTCTGCAAATCACGGGATTTCTCCCGGTTCACAGAGAGGGAAGATTTTTTATTTCATGAAATGCAAATGTCAAAGTTTCTAAAAATTCAAGCTGCATAGAATCTCAATTTCCAATTCAAAACCATATAGTTCAAATCCAATCTCAACTTTCTATCCAAAGCAAAAGGCACTACTGTCAAAATACTCAAAGTTTACTCAAAGTCCACTCAAAGAAAATCAAGAAAGTACTCAAAAGCTGTAAAAGAAGATTTTGGAAAAGATATCAAAATGCAAAGTCAGATCCAAACTGTCAAAAGAGAGATAAAGGAGATGCAGAAGATGTGTTATGCAAACAGTCTTAACTCATCACTTCCCATCAAAGGCCCCTTCAGAACCATAGTACAGAATAATAACATATAAAATTCTAAACTGTACTATGAGTGAGAAAAAGAGAGATAATAGAAGCAGGGTTCAGGTTAGGCATAGACAGTAGGACAGCAGAAAAGACATACAAAGCTCAGTTCAGTAGCAGGCAGTTCAGAGGAGATAGAAGAGAAAAAATATATTAAACACACAATCAGACCTCATACCAAGACAATAACCTTAAAAACTGAACATCTCAAACCTGATAACCAGAACCATCAAACACAACTCTGCAGAACACAAGGAGACAGAAGCCAATATAGAGAAGTAAGGTTAGAAGAAAGAAGAGATATACAAACTCAGTTCAGCAGCAGGCAAGATAGAAGAAAACAAAATATACACAAGCCAATACAGAAGTGAGGAGATAGAAGAGAAAGATACAAACTCAGGAAGCAAAAGAGGCCTCATCACTGTCAAGGCAGAAGCAAAACTACTGCACCATCATTAGTCTCACAAACCCATCAAACTGAAGCAAGCTAAAACACCTAACAAAAAGCATACTGAACCTGTCCCAAACCTCACATAACCTGCAAACTGAGTTATCAAGCCAAGCCTAACCAGAGCTGCCATCAACCTGCATTAATCCACACAAAACACTATCATAACACAATGCCATGACCATCAAATACAACCTCAAATTTCAAACCTTCAAAAGAAACCTGATATACCAGTACCAAAACCTGCTGATACATAACCTGTCATAATCACAAAATCTATCAAACCTGAGCAATCTCAAACTTGGCCAAGCCCAACAACATAACACATCTCAAAATCATAACCTGAAACACCTTTCAAAACTCATAACCAGAATCACCACTACTCTCAAACCTGATACCAGTACCAAAACTGTCAAGCATAATCAAACACATAATCCCTCAAGTTATCAAGCCAGCCATTGTAAAGGATAAGCTTAAAGCCTTTCAAAGCTTCAAAGCTCCAAAAAGGGCATCAAGCCTTCAAGCCCTCAGAATCTTGGATTCATCATGGGGCGAGAAAAAAAAAACATGTTAAATTAGGCAACACAGGTAAAAGGCTAATGGTTTTCAGAACAACAACTCAAGGCAACCTAGGCCCTCAGTGAAACACATCATGGGGCAAGCTCAAGGCAAAACATTTGAGGCAACAGTTCTAGGCAAGCAAACATACAGGAGAAGCAACAAATTTTCAAAGGTAACCTAGGCCCTCAGTACAGGCATCACTGGGCATCTCAAGCAAAGGCAACACGAGAGAAGAGAGAGATTTCGTTCAGAGGTAACAGGCATTTCAGCAAGCAACTCAAGTTACTCAGGCAACAATACATAGGCAACACATAGTGGAAGTAGAAGAGATAAAGAAGTGAGGAATTAAAGGGTTCTCAGTATACATCATCAAAACCCTAAATATATCAAAAGAACGAAAATACCAGGAAAGCATCAAAAGCTCAAAGTTTCGTCACATTTCTCTCCGCCGTTCCGGCCTCCTGAAGCATCACTCCGCCTCTCCTCCATCTCCCAAACGAAGGTAGCCAATCTTTTCCCACTTCTCTTCTCCTTCACCTCATAATCATAAAAACTCAACTTAAAACTCAAATCAAAACATGCAATCTGTAAAAAGGGAAAGAGATAAAAACATAACAACAAAAGCTAACCTTAAATCAAAGGCGCTGAGTTCATGTTAGGGAGGGAAGAAAGGCGTTGGAATAACGCTGGTGGCCGGAGGAAGCATTCAGGAAGCTTGATTGGAGAAGACGAACCCAACAAACGGCGCCGCTCAAACCCTAAAACTGTCGTTCTGAATAACATTCAACAACCCTAATTTCGTTCAAGACAACATGGGCCTGACCCGTTCTTAATTGTGCTGAGCCCATTAATCACTAACCTTATTTTATATTTACTTCTTCTTCTTGATAAAACACTAACCCTTTTCATTTTTATAAAAACAATGATTACTTTTTTTATATACTAACTCAATTAATTCATTTTTTTAACATACACAATTTATTTCTTGATATTTAATTAAAACATACTTTGCACATTAAATAATAAAATAGATTTTATTGCACCATGACAAATATTGAAATTAATTGTCCTTTAACTTGTTTATAATAAATATTAAAAAAAAAACACTTTTCGTTTATTTTGTATATATCATATAATATAATTGAAAATACCTCTTTTTTATAAATTTACTTTCGTACATAAAAATAACAAAATACTCTTTTTATACATAATTAACTTGAAAACATTTCTTAATACACATTAAAATATATTTGTATATAAAATAGTACATATCATTTTTTATAATTAACTAGGAAACTTGCTTTAATTAAAATACATTTGTACACATCATGTAATTAAAAATTGAAAATACTTTTTTATTCTTTTAATTAATTTACTTTTGTACATAACAATTTAAATTTATTTTCTAATATCGAAATTCACAAACATTTGACTAAAATTCTCTTTTAATTAAAACTTAACATTTAATCAAAATACTTTTTTTTGCAAATAAAGAAACATTCTTAATTTAAAACTTGAACTCTTTTTGTACATAATTAAACATACAAAAAAAAAATCAAACATTCGTTTAAAACATTTCCCTAGGTCAAACCCTAATACGATTCAACTTCACAATTCGCACTTGTACATAAATACACAACTCATATACATCTCGCACTTACACAATACATTGCCCTACACACATTTTATCTTATATTTGTAAATTCGATATTTACATTTTGATCGCACATTCGATTTAGTTGTAACTTATTGGATACTATAAGTCTCATCCCCTTGTACATTTATACCCCCACTCCCGGACACTATTTTGTAATAGCGTAGATTTACATTCCGCAATTTACAGTTTTCAATTATGCCATGGTTAGACCTAGGGTTTGTATGTACATAAAATCAAACGCTAGATAACCTAATACAAGACAAATACATATAATCAATGCACAATCACACTTGCACCCTCTAGGGTAATCCCACATGTTGCCTTCCAAAATGGGTCGTGCTTGCACGTCGAGTATCTTTGGCAAAACAACATCAAAGGATCATAAGTCTCAAAGTGTTGCCTAAACGGAATGATCATAGTCCCTTCAAAACAAATTGTCAAAGACACTTGGCATCATTGCATTCATGATCCATACGATGACCCGCGCCCGTCCCGAATAAACTTCCTAAATACAAGATTGTCTACCAATTTCAATGGTAGAACAAAATTGTTAAAAGGGGTTAAAACATGACAAAAACCTTTGAGTACAATAGGGTAGACAAAACTCTTAGTTACTTGAGATCAAACTTGCAAAAAACACTTGCCTCATTTTCAAAAAAACCACAATCCACAACACTTTCAAACAAACTCTCAAAAACATTTGAAAACATCTTTTCGAAAAGATTCACACTTTTGTAAAACACTCAAACACGAGTCAAATACATTAGTTGCCTAAGACAAGGCATCTTTTTTCCAAAACATTTTCAAAAAAACACCCACACACACACCGTTTTCAAAGCAATCGAAAAACAAGGCAAGTGATCTAAAAAACCAAGTAACTAAGAGCCCATGGATAACCATGGATGAAAAGGGTGCTAATACCTTCCCTTTTCATAATCTACCCCCCGAACCCACGAAATATCTCAAAAGGTTTTTGCTGTGCTTTTTTAACCTTTCCTTTAGGATAAAATAAAAAGTCGGTGGCGACTCTTGCTCAACCGCACAAGTGCGAATACGAACGCGAAACACTAGTCAGTTCTCCCACCGTATCACACACACCATTACATACATCCTAACCCATTTCAAGGATCTCAAGGGTTTGCGATGCAGGTCAGGATGAATCAAACATCTAGCAAGGGGCAAAGAGGATTTATTTTCCTCTAGCCAAGGTTGTCAGAGGCTATGACCCACTTGGTATGGTGAGCTTTGACACTTGAAGAAGGTTCCTTTAGCCAAAGTTGCTTGGAGATCAAAACATGATAACTCGAGTCAGGGGCTATGACCCACTGATATGGTGAGCTTTGACTCCTGGAGAAGGTTTCCCTTAACCAAGGTTGTTCGGAAACCAGAACTAGACATGATGACTAAAGTCAGGGGCTATGACCCACTTGATATGGTGAGCTTTGAATCCTGGAGAAGGTTTCCCCTAACCAAGGTTGTTTGGAAACCAGAACTAGACATGATGACTAAAGTCAGGGGCTATGACCCACTTGATATGGTGAGCTTTGACACTTGAAGAAGGTTCCCCGAGCCAAAATTGTCAGGGGCTATGACCCACTCGATATGGTGAGCTTTGACTCTTGAAGAAGGACTCTCAACAACATGAAGTTCCTTCAATCAAGTTACCAGTTTCCAACTCTAACAATTTTCTTGTTTACCCCGCGAGGTCCTTGAAAACATTACGTGCATATCATACATATCATTGCATAACAGGTACCCTTGTTGCAAATCACTTACCCTTCTCGCTATTTATTTCAGCCATGGCTTCCCAACAAGATAACCAGGACCTTCTTGCTCAAGAGACTCGGTTCGGGGAAATCCTCCTGAATCTATCCAAGGGGCAGTAGGAGCTGAGGACACTTCTCATGGAGACTTTGGTCAGGAACAGTGCTGAGTATGAACGGCTGAAACACCTGCAAGCTGAAGTGGATGCATTAAGGGCCCAAATGCTGGGGCAGGGGACTGCCATTCAAGGTTTAGCTCAAAGACAAGAAGAGCTCGGGGTTCTCGTCAACCAACTGCTTCGGGGTAACCAACTGGGGAAAACATCTAAGGGTAAAGAGCCAGTCATCGTTCAACCACCTTTGAGACAAGGAGATAAGGGGAGAGCTCCTCACTTGGCTTCAGTGCCACAAATTCAGCATCAACCTCACCAGTTTCAGCCAGACAAGCCCAGGAGGCAATTCACCCAGCTCAACATGTCGCTGTTTCAAGCTTTACAACGCCTGTTGAGGTTGGACCTGATCACATTAAGGGCTCATCCCCGGAACCCCAACACAGCATCTCCTGTCTATGATCCCAATAAAAGGTGTGCCTACCACTCAGCCAGTCCAGGACATGATACAAATGAGTGTTGGGCTCTGAAGAACAAGATCCAGGACCTGATTGATGAAGGAGCATTGGAGTTCACACAAGATGGTCAGGCTGAGTTTTTCTACCATCCCTCCAAGGCTCACCATTTGAAGTGACAAGCCCTGAGATGAAAAGACTTTTGTTCATTAGAATTTTTCAAGTTGTAATTTTCTTTTGTTCAAACATTTACTCATGTTAAACGTTGTTATTCCATTAATGCATCGCATACGTCTGTTTTGAAGCAATATATTCGTATTCACTATATGCAAATTATTTTCATATTTTTTCTGATGATCAACGCTCGATTAATAATTCTAAGCCTCTTGAGGGAGGATGACGAAAACGATACCACGATCCTTACAGTATGCTTTTGAACAGACCCCGCTGATGAGGTACAGGCATTGTTTCAATCCCTAAACACTGGAGTTATAAGGAAGATAATCCCTCGTCAACCCCTCTGAGCCAAAGAAGTAGGAGTTTTTCTTTTCGAAAATTAAAACCCTTTATCATAACCTGGGGCAGGGTAGTTCTCTCAGTTGATCCAAGTGCACAGCGAATAGCATCAAAGGAGTCCTTCCAGAACAAAAGACAGTGATGGTTCCGAACAATCATACAGACAGGCAGTCATTACTTCTCAAAATCAAAAAGCCCATTAAGTCAAAACCTATGAAGGAGACTCACAAAACTGGGGCATCCCGCTGACTGTAATCACAAAAGAAACAGTTCAGGCAAAATTTAGGGATAGCGAAATCAAAAAGAAAGAGGTCATACAAACCCTCAACAAAAACAAAAAATGACTGCCTATTCAGAATAAATCATCAATATCTGAACCATCACCGGAAAATCAGAGCAAAGACTCAAACAAGGTCTAACGTATGATCAACTGAGCTTAGGTTTGGAGAACATCACGAAGAGCGGGTGGGTACAAATAAAATTTGAGCCTTTATCCTTTGTTTCTTAAATCGTGAACCAAACCACGTTATAACCCTTAAAAGTCCTAGCTGGAGCATGGGTTAGTTCGAAAGCATACTGTTACGAAAGGTATCCTGACTCCTTAAGGCCTACGGTAAATACGGAGTTGACATCACGTCTTACAAACATTCACTTGTTTTATGAAAAAATTCATTTTTCAAAATCTTCAAGACAGACATAAGCTTTGCATTTTTGATATAACGTTGTTTGCATATGACTTTTATTTGAACAGCAGGAAAATTCACACGAAGAATATCTGGTGAACAAAAGCACTTCCAATCAAGGGGCATGGCATGACTATTGTCCATCATCTGGGGCAGTTAAGTCAAGATTCGGAGAATCTCTCAAAGGCCCAATAGCCTGGGGCAAATCTCCGCCTGAGTCACTTGGGGCACTCCAACAACGAATCTTGCCTGATCAAACACCTTCTGGGACAGGACAAAACACTTCTAACAGGGGCAACTCCCTACACTCCCTGAACGTGGACATAGTAGAAAAAATACTACGCAAAATCAAAGACTCGCTAGGTTGACATGCCTAGGCAAAAATTAGGGCTTCCCGGCGAACCAAAAGGGTTCGGGAAAAATGAGGGATGAAATGAAAACAATCTGTACACCCGGCAAGTCGAAAACCTGAAAAGGCGGCTTGGGCAAAAATGGGTATCCCGGTGGACTGAAAACCCGAAAGGGCGGTCTAGGAAAAAGTTAGGGATTAAAGCGTACGACTATGTCCTGTTATCTGGTCATCTGCCTACCAGAAGAAGGTGGGTCCATCAACCACTATCAGCACCCCACAGATGCCTTCTCCCATAAAAATAGGGGCAATAAGGAGTGGTCTAAGCGATCTAATTGTTTTGTCAAGTTGGGTATCCTCCCGCAGATCTCAATATTCTCCAGCAGCACATGCATTCTTAACAAGCATCCCCGACAATCTTGGTCTAAAGATTGTTCCCCGACGGTATATCAAACATTCAATGGAGTCACTTCCCCAGTATAGTTCAAAATTTCCCCAGGAGAGTCCAATCCAGTTTCCCAAGGAAAGTTGGAATCATCTCCCCAGCAGTAAGCTTATCCCCAGTAGATTCTGGAAGCTTATCCTCGCAGAGCACGAACGCGTCTCCCGGCTTTATTCAAAGAGTTATTTCCTTACCAGGATATAACTGGGTTATCCTCAGCCAAAAGCCACGGAAAGACCGTCCTCGGCAAAGTATTCCTATCCCCGGCGAAGTCTATTAACACTTCCAACACAACAAGGGTATCCCCAGCAAGTTATTATCAACAACTCAACAAAGTACCTCTCTCCCCACAGAGTATTGCTTCCCAGCAAGATCATTAGAGTTCTTTTCTCCCCGCAGAGTAATCCATTCGCCAAGTTCATTCCCCAACGGAGTCATCTTCTCCTACCGGTATTCTTGCAACTATCATCCCCAGCGGAGGCAAAAATCTATTCTTCAACATCAGCCCAGGAGTGACTTCCTGGCACCCGTCAAGGATTTTATTTTCCTAAAAGACAGAAAGATACATTCATAAACATCATATTTTCATACATTGTAGCATGCATATACGCATCATATCTTACAAATCTCATTTATATTGAGAACATCACTGCTTGATCCATATCATGCATTGCATATGACTGACCTTTACTTTTCAGGAAAGATTCAGTTAAGTTCTCAACTATATTTCAAGACCTAGACCGGTTCAGTTAAATCGACCCTAAGATTTTTCTGTTTCTTATCCAGTCCAAGGCCTTCTCTGGTTCAGTCAGATCGACCCTAAGATCTCCCTGTTTCTTATCCAGTTGAAGATTTCAAGACCTAGATCGGTTCAGTTAAGTCGACCCTAAGACTTTTCTGTTTCTTATCCAGTCCAAGGCCTTCTCTGGTTCAGTCAGATCGACCCTAAGATCTCCCTGTTTCTTACCCAGTTGAAGATTTCAAGACCTAGACTGGTTCAGTTAAGTCGACCCTAAGACTTTTCTGTTTCTTATCCAGTCAAAGGCCTTCTCTGGTTCAGTCAGATCGACCCTAAGATCTCCCTGTTTCTTATCCAGTTGAAGATTTCAAGACCTAGACCGGTTCAGTTAAATCGACCCTAAGATTTTTCTGTTTCTTATCCAGTCCAAGGCCTTCTCTGGTTCAGTTAGATCGACCCTAAGATCTCCCTGTTTCTTATCCAGTTGAAGATTTCAAGACCTAGACCGGTTCAGTTAAATCGACCCTAAGATTTTTCTGTTTCTTATCCAGTCAAAGGCCTTCTCTAGTCCAGCTAAATCGACCCCTAACAGATTTTCCTGATGAAGACTCAGTAGAAGATATCCAAGATTCTCTCAATGATTACTGTTGAGGTTGAAGTCGCCTATGGTTCTCTCCCCGTTACTGCGGAGGTAGTAATCATCCCCAGATTCTCTCAATGATTACTGTTGAGGTTGAAGTCGCCCAAGATTCTCTCAATGATTACTGTTGAGGTTGAAGTCGCCCAAGATTCTCTCAATGATTACTGTTGAGGTTGAAGTCGCCCAAGATTCTCTCAAATGATTACTGTTGAGGTTGAAGTCGCCCAAGATTCTCTCAATGATTACTGTTGAGGTTGAAGTCGCCTATGGTTCTCTCCCCGTTACTGCGGAGGTAGTAATCGTCCCCAGATTCTCTCAGCGTTACTGTTGAGGTAGTAATCGTCCAAGGTTCTCTCAGCGTTCCTGTTGAGGTAGTAACCACCCCTGGTTCATTCATCACCGTTTGAAGCTCCAGATTCAGCTCCTGTAACCAGTCAGGACACATCTATACAAAGAGTTTGAAGACCAGCTCCTGTGACAGGTCAGGTAATCATTTTTCTTTTGCAGGTACGCAAGTTCTCGCTAAGGAATCTCTTACGCGATCAGCACCCAGATGGCATCTATAAGCCCATCTACCTATCCATCACCTCTCAGCATGGCATCTATAAGCCCATCATCATATCCATCAATCTCCAAATGGCATCTATAAGCCCATTCCCATCATCACACTACTATGTGAGCGCAAATTTCTGGGCACTCTAGTGTTCAATCATCTTCCACCTTCGGATTACGAAAGGCACGTCAGCCAATCTGCATCCTCAGGTCTAAGAAGATTGAACAGGGGCAACTGTTGTACCCTAAAATTTTCCCTCCCATATTCTTCAAGAATTGTAAAGAGCAAGCTTCAAAGTGCCCCAAGGGTTGCACAGTTCAAGGGCCTCCTAAGCAGTCAAAAACTAGGGTTTTGGTTTTGACAAAGAAAATGAAGTTTCCAAGGGTCCAATCAAGTCCCACATGCCTATAAACATGATCAAGCATCCTCATACCAAGTTTCAAGACTTACAGCACAAAATTGCACAGTCAAAAACCCTAATTGCACTACCGTCAACTGTAGGGGCAAAATGGTCATTTGACAGTCAAAAGTTCAAATTTTTGGTCAACATCTCATTTTGAAGCCACAAACATCATTTGATCAATTCTTGATCATGATTCTCAAAGCTTGGCTCAAAAAGTCTCAAGATGCAAAAGTTTCCATATTTGGACAGTTGAAAAAGTCAACTGTAACTTGACCAAGGCATAACTTCCACATGGTTTATCAGAAAAATTCCCTCCAAAGCTCATTTTTAATAGAAAGACATTTCCTACAACTCCTCTTCACACTTCAAGTCCAAGAAATGCTCTCACAAAAAGTTATCAATTTCAACATTATAGGCCATTTTCAAAAGTCAACAAAACGGGACTTTAAGTCAAAGGCCATAACTTGAGATTGGTAAATCAAAATGACATGGGACCAAATACATTGGTTAGAGGACTCAAAGACCTTTCCAAAATGTCCAAGAACATGAGTAAAGCTTAAAAATTGAGCAAGATATGCCTTGTGGAAGTTGGGAAATTTTTGGATATTTTGAAAAGTCAACTTTGCTTCAAATGTCTTAAAAATGCTAATGGGCCACATTTTCTTCCAAGAATCATCATCCAAAGCATGTGCACGACCATTTGGCCCAAAGGGAAGTTTTTCATCATTTTTATTTATTTATTTGGATTTTTAATTGCCAATAATTCATTTAATTAAAATAAATATGTGGAAAATACCAAACCAATGCAATCAAATCTTTTTATACATGAAATAGCCTCAAGATTTCGTGCATGATCAGATTTGGAAAGAATCATGGTAATTGGACATCATTTGAAGCAAATATGCATGAAAAAGATTGGAAAATATATGCCATGAAAATCAATATCCATTCCATCAATGCAAAAGGTTTTTTGATCCAATTTTGAACCCTAATCGTTCACACATATATACTCATGCAAACCCTAATGTTTAGAACCTCTAAGCTGCGCCAGAAACGAAGAACCAAGTTTGAGTTTTTGTGAAAAAAATCCAAAACTGAAAACACGATTGCAAGGCCTTTCAAGATCAAATAACCATTCTATTGCCTCGCTGAGACATCAAGGAAGGTGTTTGAATAAAAACCATCAACTCTAACGCCCAGAATTGGTATACAGAACTCAAGATTGCTCAAATTTTATCCATATTCGTATTTCAATTTTCAAGCATTTCCATTGAATTTTTTTTATGGATTCATACTAATTGATTGATTCTGAAACTAACCATATGATTTAATTGAGTTTTCACGCGTTGTATGAAGAATCACCATTGAAGCACCTTAGGGTTTCAGACCTGAAAAATTAGGGATTCTTTCGTCCAGAAAAATTAGCTAACCTAAGTGGCATCATTAGAATCAGGAGATCATGACAAATCCAAAGCACTAGTCGCGCTCAATTTATGAGCGACAGATTCCTAATCGCTATTTTCGTGTTCATCAGATTGTGGGGGTTTAAAACCCCCGCTATTTAAATGTATTTTTGTTTCAGGTACAAAGGCCATGGAAGAAGATGATGATGTGTAGGCAGGTGATTGGATCATTTGAATTTCGCGCTGAAATTGACCACTAATTCCTGATTTGCCTTATGTTATTTGTTTCCTATAATATAATCAAAAGGCGTTGGTAGCTCAGTGGCAGGCATGTGTGTTGGTAACCTCTAGGACCTGGGTTCGATCCCAGGTCCCCCTCCCTTTCCCTATATTTTTCTTCTAATTATGTTCTTGTGTAGCTCATCTACAAGCGTCTACCATACGCGCATCACTCAAACGTGCCACACGTCCCACAAACTCCATCCAATGGCCAGGATCTGGAGCCTATGATGTGCTGCAGTCAACGCATACCCATGCTACCCTGGAAAGTCAACCAGGCCAAAGGCTATTGGGCCAGAATTGCCAGGAATGTACCTCTAATTTGGGGACAGAACCCCCCATGGTTTTCCTTTCATTCTTTTTTCATAGTTTTTCTATTTTATTTATTTTAATTAGTTTTAATATAATTCTTTCAATTAATTTATTTTCATCAAATATAAAATAACAAAAAAATCAGAAAAGACAAAATTCAAAATATATTTTATTTAACTAATATTTTTGTAGATAAATCTCATTAATTTAATTTAGCTTTTTAAATTTAGGTTTAATTCAAATATTTTTCTTAATAAATTAAAAAAAGTGTAGAATTAGGGTTTCAAGTATTTTTCCATTCTTTTTCTTTTTCTCTCACCATAATTAATTATTTAATATTATTTTTATAAATCAAATTGCATTAATTAATTAGGTTTAATTTTAGGTAATTTTCATATTTTCTTAATAAATTAAAAAATAGCTAGAATTAGGTTTAAACTTCATTTAATTCACAAAAAAAATCATAAATACCAAAAACCCTCAAAAATAATTTATTTTTATTTTATTTTAATTAATTTGTTAATAATAATTTAATTTCATTAAAAAGGGTCCAACGCCCTCGCTTTCAATTTTAATTCAATTCGCGCATTTTATTTTATTTCTTATAATATTTGTGTAACTCTCCCAAAGCCGTGTAAATTTATATTTCTCGCACTTTACTTATTTATTTTATGTCAAATCGGGTCCTGGATTTTAATTTGGCGATGTGGACCCGCGCCTTTGTAATAGTTTAAGAACTTTACATTCCTCGCAACTTTTTAACTGTTAATAATGGCATGCAAGAATGAATGACAAAGTAAAAACAAAAGCGTAGATCACCCATGACATGACAAGACAAAATAAATGAATCTGACACACAAATCACACACCACCCCTAGGGTACGCCTCACTGTTGCCTTGCCTCTCGAAAGGTGATCGTCGAGTAGAGGATGTCTTAGTAAGTCCTCATGATCCGGGAACCTGGCATGAGGGTAGCTTCTAAGGTATCTTCCTATTGCTCTGGTGATCACCATGTCCCTAAAACTCGAATTGACCCGAACACCTCCAACGGTGGTGCTACCTACCTCTCAATGGTGGGATGGCACTACTTTAAAGGACATTTACACAGACGAATTCCTTAGGGTAGGTAGACGACTCTTGATACTTGCTCTAATTTCAAAACAAAATTCAAAAATACTTTTCACACCGACACCTTTTCAAAAAGCTTTCGAAAGCAATTTTTCAAACACTCTTGAGGACCGATACAAGAATCGAACTGAAATTTTCAAAGAAACTTTTTAAAACCCACAGTTGAAAAGCAAACAAACCACTTTTGAAAACACAAATGAGCAAGTATCTAAGAGCCCATGGATAACCATGGATAGAAAGGGTGCTAACACCTTCCCTTTCTATAACCTACCTCCCGAACCGAGAAACTATCTCATAAGGAATTTTGCTGTGCTTTTGTCCTGTCCATGTTGGAGAAAATAAAAGACGGTGGCGACTCTTGCTTCCGCGACATTTCACGAACCAGCGTTAAACAGTCAGTTCCAGATCCACCGATCACACTATGTCTGTATTGGCGGGGTAAGGAAGGTCGTCACCATCCATGGTGGTCAGAATCATGGCTCCTCCTGAGAAGACATGTTTAACCACAAATGGCCCTTCGTACGTGGGGGTCCATTTTCCCCTGGGATCACTTTGAGGAAGAATGATGCGCTTGATTACCAGGTCCCCAACTTGATACTCTTGCGGTCTGACTTTCTTGTTAGATGCCCTGATCATCCATTTTTGGTACGTTTGACCATGACATATAGCTGTGAGCCTTTTTTCGTCAATTAGATTTAATTGATCAAGTCGAGTCTGGACCCAGTCATCTTCGCTCAAGCCTGCATCCTTCATTATCCGGAGAGAGGGTATCTGGACTTATATCGGCAAGACTGCCTCCATGCCATAGACCAAGGAAAAGAGAGTTGCCCCGGTTGACGTCCTTGCTGAGGTACGGTACCCATGCAGAGCAAACGGTAACATCTCGTGCCAATCTTTATAAGTCATTGTCATCTTCTGTACAATCTTTTTAATATTCTTATTAGCTGCTTCTACAGCCCCATTCATCTTCGGCCGATAAGGAGAAGAGTTGTGGTGTTGTATCTTGAATTGCTCGCAGAGCTCAGTGATCATCTTGTTATTAAGATTGGTACCGTTGTCCGTAATGATCCTTTCCGGGACGCCGTATCGACAGATCATATTATGCCGAATGAACCGTGCCACGACGTTCTTTGTTACTGTAGCATAGGAAGCTGCTTCAACCCACTTCGTAAAGTAATCAATCGCTACCAGGATGAAGCGATGCCCGTTGGATTCCGTAGGTTTAATCTCGCCGATCATATCAATGCCCCACATTGAAAAAGGCCAAGGTGCAGTCAAGACATTCAGAGGGACTGGAGGAACGTGCACCTTATCAGCATATATCTAGCACTTATGACATGTCCGAGAATGTTGGTAACAGCCAGCTTCCATTGTGGACCAGAAATATCATGCCCGAAGGATTTTCTTTACCGTGGTGTGTCCACTGGAATGCGTTCCAAAGGTACCTTCATGCATCTCTGCAATGATCTTTTCAGCTTTAGTCTTATCCACACAACGCAGTAAAGTTGAATCATGGTTTCGCTTGTACAGAATGCCGTTGCTGAGGAGGAACTTTGTTGCGAACCTTCTCAGAAACGTTTTGTCGTTGACAGATGCACCTTCAGGGTATTCCTGAGCTTCCAAGTACCTCTTCACTTCATGATACCAAGGTTTTTCAGTTACTATCTCAGCCTCAAGATCACAATAATATGCAGGTTCGTCCAGTTTCCAGATAATGATTCAGGGAGCCTCATTGTCCCACTTGACTTTGAACATGGAAGACATCGTAGCCAACGCGTCCGCCAACTGATTCTCCTCTCTTGGGAAGTGTTCAAAAGTTATCTCCATGAACTGAGGGATCAATGTCAACAAACACTCTTTGTAAGGAATGAGGTTTGGGTGTTTCGTATCCCACTCGCCTTTGATCTGATTGATCACGAGAGCGGAATCTCCGAAGACACTCAGAAACTTGATCCTTAAGTCAATCGCAGCTTGAAGACCCATGATGCATGCCTCATACTCCGCCATGTTGTTGGTGCAGTTGAAACATAGTCGGACAGTAAGTGGAGTATGAGTGCCTTTTAGGGTTATGATCACAGCGCCGATACCGTTACCCAAAGCATTGGAGGCTCCGTCAAAGTGCATAGACCATCAAGATCCTTCCTCAGGTCCTTTATCCGGTCCAGGTACTTCATAATCAGTCACTATCATGATGCTCTCGTCAGGAAATTCAAAGTTCATTGATTGGTAGTCGTCTACTGCCTGGTGTGCCAAGTGGTCTGCCAATACACTCCCCTTGATAGCTTTCTGGGTCGTGTACTGGATGTCGTATTCTATCAAGATCATTTGCCATCTTGCTATTCTTCCAGACAGAGCAGGCTTTTCGAATATGTACTTTATTGGATCCATCTTTGAAATCAACAGGGTAGTGTGAGTCAGCATATACTGTCTCAGCCGGCGAGCAGCCCATACCAAAGCGCAGCAAGTTTTCTCGAGCAGTGAATATCGGGTCTCACAGTCGGTAAACTTTTTGCTAAGGTAATAAATGGCGTGCTCTTTTCGGCCAGACTCGTCATACTGCCCCAGCACACACCCCATTGAGCTGTCAAGTACTGTCAGGTATAATATTAGAGGTCTCCCTTCAACCGGTGGCATAAGAATGGGTGGTTCTTGGAGATACTCTTTGATTCTGTCGAAAGTGGCCTGACATTCATCGTTCCAACATACTACCTGATCTTTCTTCAGCAGCTTGAAGATTGGTTCACAGGTAGCAGTTAGGTTCGAGATGAATCGGGCAATATAATTCAGACGTCCTAGAAAGCCTCTGACTTCTTTCTCTGTCTTGGGAACTGGCATCTCTTGTATGGCTTTAACCTTGGCAGGGTCCACTTGAATACCCTTGTCACTTACGACGAAGCCTAGCAACTTTCCAAATCTTACCTCGAAGGTGCACTTGTTCGGGTTCAACCTCAGCTTGTACAACTTCAGACGGTCAAACAGCTTCTGCAGATGGTCAAGGTTTTCCTCCTCAGTTTGGGACCTTGCAATCATATCGTCAACATATACTTCTATCTCATGATGGATCATGTCATGAAATAAAGCAACCATGGCACGTTGGTAGGTTGCCCCAGCATTTTTCAACCCGAATGGCATGACCTTGTAACAGAAGGTGCCCCACTGAGTAACAAAGGTAGTCTTTTCCATATCTTCAGGAGCCATTTTGATCTGATTATAACCTGAAAAGCCGTCCATGAAGGAGAACACCTTGTGCTGCACAGTATTGTCAACCAGAACGTCGATGTGAGGCAGGGGGAAGTCATCCTTGGGGCTCGCCCTATTCAGATCCCTATAGTCAACACACATTATGGCCTTACCATCTTTTTTCGGTACAGGAACCACGTTGGCAACCCACTGAGGGTAAGAAGTCACTGCTAGAAACCCGGCATCAAATTGCTTCATAACCTCAGCTTTGATCTTCTCGGACATCTCTGGACGCATACGGCGGACCTTCTGTTTTACTGGCGGGCAGTCTTCCTTGGTAGGCAAGTGATGGACCACAATGTCGGTATCCAACCCAGGCATGTCTTCGTAGGACCAGGCAAAGATTTCCACATAATCATGCAGCATCTGGATCAACTGTTGTTTCACACTGAGCTCTAGATTAGCACCAATCTTGACTTCCTTTCTGTCTGTCTCAGTACCCAGATTTACCGTTTCCACTGGCTCTTCATGTGGCTGAATGACCCTCTCTCCCTGGAGCAGCAGTCTTGCAAGTTCGCCAGGCACTTCGCAATCATCTTCACCTTCGTCTTCGGCTAAGTTGATCGGATTTTCAAAGTCATAATTGGCAGTAGCAGAGTCGTTACCAGTGAGATCTAGAGTGGATTGAAACCTGTATAGGTGAGTGTGTGTAAATATAGCTGTTTTGCAATATATAAAGAAAGAAAGAAAGGGAGCACAAGATTTGAGATGTGAAAAACGTCCAATGTCTTTATTCATGATATATGGAAATGACAAGTAATAAGCCCTCACAAATGAAGCCAACGGTGCCCCGGGTAAGACACCGGGCCATAAAGTTTCAATTTATTGTTCATTACAAATTTAAAAACAAAGGAATTCATTACTGAGTAACAAAAGTAACAGGTATGTGGTCTTTTGCAGTCCAATTATTCAGTCCACCGTCGTTCGTCGGGTAGATCCAACTATCAAACTCTGATTCATCCGCATCGCCTTCAATAGCATTCACTCCCGGGTTGGTGATGAACACGGGAGGTCTTTCGATCCTTGCTTTGCATACAGCCCTCTGAGCCTCTGCAGTAAAACCCAGCCCAAACTTGTCAGTCTTAGGAGTAAAATCAGGGAGCCTGCCCCAGTTTGCACATTCACCTTTTTCAATTACAGCCCGGGCGTCCTTCAAGGAAGCCATCTTCAGAGGAAAGTCTTCTTCAATTACTGTCTCAGCTGACGCCAATGTTGGAGGTACCTCTTCAAAATGTTGAAAGGGGGTTTCAATGAACTCCCCGTCCATCTCTATATACCGGAACGAGTTCAGATGACTAACCATGTATTCTTCCTCCCCCTGCACTGTGACAATCTTCCCTCTGACAGGGTATTTGAGCTTCTGGTGTAGAGTGGAGGTCACAGCCCCAGCCTTGTGGATCCAAGGTCGACCCAGCAAACAGGAATAAGATGGACGAATGTCCATCACATAGAACGTTGAATCAAATAATTGAGAACCAACACGAATCGGAATATCCACTTCACCATGTACCATCCTTTTCGATCCGTCAAAGGCTCGGACCACGATGTTACTAGGCTTCAACTCCAGGCCTTCACAATCCAACCTGTCCAAGGCCTTCTTGGGCAATACATTCAGCGAAGAACCGGTGTCCACCAACACGTGTGCGAGAGTAGTGCCCCTGCATTCTATGGAGACATGCAGGGCATCATTGTGGTTCTTTCCCTTAGCGGTCAGATCAGCATCCGAGAAACCCAAACCATTGTCAGCGGTCAAATTGGCCACACAGTCAGTGAATTGATCAGCAGACGTCTCTTGTGGCACATGAGCCGTCTTCAGAAATGAAATCAGGGCCTTGGCATGGGCCTCTGAGCACAACAACAATGATAGCATAGAGATCTTGGAGGGGGTATGTCCCAGCTGCTCAACGACGTTGAAATCGCTTTTCTTGATGATCTTTAGGATTTCCTCCATCTCTTGCTGGGAGGCTTCAACATTGACAGTCTTCGGTGCCTCCATCTGGGCAGGCACATCAGCAATCCCTTTGCCCCGAGTGTCAGATGACTCGGCAGCAGGGGTAGAAACTTGACCATGAGGGGAAACAGGTGCATTTATAGGCGTGATAATAAGAGGTCTTCGGATAACTGGTGGCGCAATGTCAGGCGAGAAGAGCCTGCCACTGCAGGTAACTTTAGCGGGACCGGTGATGTTACTGATATCGGTACTAGTGTTGAACTCCTGCTTTACTCCAAGCACATACACATCTGCCCCGTAGTGCCATGGGACAGCCTTGTCAGATTCATAGGGGAGAGGCCCCGGAACAGTAATGATAATAGGTGCAACAGACATGATTTTGACTGGCTTCCTCGGGGGAGCCTTGGTAGGTTTGTTGAAAATTGTGACGACAGATACTTCTTCAGTGGGAACAATAAGAACAACGGTCTTCTTGAACAAAATTTCTTTGCTATCCATCAGGTTTTGGACGCCTGATTTCAGCAACGGACAACCAGCAGGGGAAACGGCACACAGAAGGCAACCCTTGCTACAACCCGGAAATAAATCGGCCAGCAACAGGTTCCTTTTGACAGTCAATAAAGGGGTAGCAACATCATCCACAGAAACGGCATACAGGTCTTCCTCAATAGCATTTACTCCATGCTGGGGCATAGGAGCAGTCACAACGTTGGGCCTTTCTGGCGCCTCAAACTGTATTTCCTTCGCATCAATAAGGTCCTGAAACTTATTTCTCAGGGCCCAGCAATCATCAGTAGAATGCCCCGGGATATCAGAGTGATAAGCACAGCGGGCATTGGGATTATACTTCGGGGAGGTTGTGTTTACCACCTTCGGAGCTTCTCTGACGGTTACCAAGTTGGTCGATAGCAATTGCGGCAAGATCTGCGACAAGGTCATACTAAGCCGAGTATATTCTCTTCTGGGTCTCTCACCCCTTGGTTGGTTAGGTTGCCGAGGAGCGGCAACAGGCTTTGCAATTACCACCGCGTTGACAGCTTGGTGGCGTTCTGGTTTGTTTTGCCTCCTAGGGCCATACACAACACTGACTTCCTTTTTGAAAGGCTTCTTCTCAGAACTTGAGGACGCACCTTTCTGTATTTTCCCTGATTTCAAACCAGCTTCTATCCTTTCCCCCGTCAGAATGAGATCTGTAAACCCTGCAGACGAATTGCCAATGAGATGATTGAAGAATGGCCCGGATAGGGTCCCCAAGAACATGTCCACAAGTTCACGGTCGGTTAATGGTGGCTGCACCTTGCCAGCCAGGTCCCTCCACTTCTGCGCATACTCTTTAAAACCTTCTCCCGATCCTAGCGACATACCCTGGAGTTGGGTACGTGTAGGAGCGAGGTCGGCATTATACTGATACTGCTTGTAAAAAGCAGTAGCCAATTCCTCCCAGTTACGAACCTTGGTTCCATCCAGCTGATAGAACCATTCGAGATGAGTCCCTGAAAGACTCTCCTGGAAGAAATGGATCCATAAGTTCTTGTCCACAGTATACGGCTGGATCTTCCGCACATAAGACCTGAGATGTAGCTTAGGGCAGGACGCCCCGTCATACTTTGCGAAAGATGGTGCTTTGAACTTGTGTGGGATCACCACACCAGAAGATAGACCCAAGTCTCCAAAATCCAACCCAGGCACTTGTTGAATTTCCATGGCATTCAGGCGATCCTCTAACTGCTTGTACTTGTCTTCAGCTGGAGGATACTGCTCCTCATTGAAATCAGTCTCGTTGTCAGAGACCACCAGACTAGGAACCCTTCCCCCTTGGGGACTGCCTTTTCCCACGGAAGAACCAGCTTGATCAACCTCATTCTGTAGTGTGTTACCAAACCTCCGGCCAGTGTTGAATAGTACAGTTCTCTTCTTCTTCTTCTTGACCAGCAGAGCCTTCAATTCCTCCTGTCCTTGGGCTAAACTCATGATCATCTCTTGGAATTGGGCGTTCTGAGCCTGGAGGGCCTTGATGGATTGCTCAGTAGATGATTCAGGATTCATGGTGCTGAAATAAACAGCGAAGAACATTAAGCAACCTGAAAAGAAGAGTACATGTGATGCACATGATGAATGGAATGCGTATGATTTATGTTTTCAAAGACAATCGGGATTCAACTTTGTAAACAAAAAGGAACACACTTTATTAGATTCAATTTTGAAATTTAGATTGTTCAACAGATTGCCCTTAGGCGTTACATAAAATGGAAATACTGGAAAGGGAAATAAAAACTGTAAAAGAACATCCAAAGTTCATCATTGATCCCAGGGTCTCCTCTTCTCAGTACAGATGTAGTCATTCAAGGCCCGCTCATTCTCCAACTGCTTTGTCATCTTCTGGATCTTCAATTCTTGCTCATTGAACTTTTCCCGATAAGAATCCCGTTCTTCTCGTAGTTGCAACCAAGACCTCTTTAGTGTATCAACATCAGTAGGTATCTGAGGAGGGAGAACAGTTGGAGGAGCCCCATCTCTATCAAGATATTCAAGAATGATGGGTCTGACAGCTTCATATGGCATACCTAAATTCTGAGCACGGATGCGGACCCATCTGTAGTAGGGTTCCATAGGTAGAGAAGTCTTCGGTCCCAACTCTTGTGGGTCAGCTTTGTGAATTCTATCCCAAGCCTTGATGAACCTACGACGCAGCTCATCACTATCTACCTGAAACTCAAAACTGATGTGAGGCACCAACATCTCATGAGGCCCTGCTCTTCTGGCTCTTCCAAACTGACGGAGAGCTAGACATGGATTATAAGAGATTCCTCCTTGGGTACCAATCAGAGGAACATTAGGATATTCTCCGCAACGATCAATAACAGCTACCTCATCCAAACCCCTGAAAGTCCAAATGATGTCATTATCAGTGAGAGACATTAACCTATGAGCCCAACCTCTTCCTTCTTTATTCTTCAGTACGAATTTAGGGAGGTGCGAAATAAACCACCTCACTAGTAAAGGAATACAACACCACAGAGTTCCTCGTCTTCGGGCAGTACGAGCATAGAGTTGTTGCAGGATATCACCCAAGAGAGTGGGCACAGGGTTCCGAGACATGAAGATCCTTATGGCAGTGATGTTAATGAATGTGATCGGTGGATCTGGAACTGACTGTTTTAAAGCTGGTTTCGCGAAATGTCGCGGTAAGCAAGAGTCGCCACCGTCTTTTATTTTCTCCAACAAGGAAAGGACAAAAGCACAGAAAAATTCCTTATGAGATTAGTTCTCGGTTCGGGAGGTAGATTATAGAAGGAAGGTGTTAGCACCCTTTCTATCCATGGTTATCCATGGGCTCTTAGATACTTGCTCATTGTGTTTTCAAAAGGTTTGCTTTTCAATTGTGAGTGGGTTTTGAAAAAGTTTCGTTTGAAAAAATTTCTAAGTAACTCTTGTATTTGTCCTCAAGAGTGTTTGAAAAATTTGTTTGAAAGCTTTTAGAAAGTGTAGGTGTGAAAAGTATTTTGTTTGTTTTTGAAAGGAGCAAGTATCTATGAGAATCTACCTACCCTAAGGAATTCATCTGTATAAATGTCTTTAAAGTAGTGCCATCCCACCATTGAGAGGTAGGTAGCACCACCGTTGGAGGTGTTAGGGTCAATTCGATGTTCGGGACATGGTGATCACCAGAGCAATGGAAGACACCTTAGAAGCTACCCTCATGCCAGGTTCCCGGATCATGAGGACTTACTAAGACATCCTCTACTCGACGATCACCTTTCGAGGGGCAAGGCAACAGTGAGGCGTACCCTAGGGGTGGTGTGTGAATTGTGTGTCATTTTCAGTTTATTGTTTGTCTTGTCATGTTATTGGTGTTCTACGCTTGCTTTTATTTTTTTTGCCATACAGTCTTTCATGCCTTTGATTAACAGTTAAAAAAATATTGCGGGAAAAGTAAATCTAGAATTATTACAAATGGCGCGGGTCCACATCGCCAAAATTAAACCGGACCCGATTTGACAGAAAGTAAAGAATTAAAGAAAAAAGTGCGAAAAGTAAATGTTACAAGGCTTCGGGAGAGGTACATAATTATTTAATGACATAAAATAAATATGCGAAATTAGATCGAAACGAGGGCGTTGGACCCTTTTGCAAAAATTAAATTAATAAGGAATTAAAATTAAGATTTAAAAGAAAATGTTTTTTTTGGTATTTTTATGTTTTTTAAGATTTAATAGAAAAAGAATTAATTAAAACTAAAATAAAATGTTAAACCTAGTTCTAATTATTTTTAAGTTATTAAGAAAATATTGAAATTTTTAATCTAAATGAAACCCTAATTTTTACATACAATTTTAATTATGAAAATAAATAAGATAAATAATATTATGGTGGAAAATAATTAAAAGGAATAAAAATTATCAATTAAACCTATTTCTATATTTTTTTAGATTTTTTATTAAAAAGAATTAATATTGCAAACCCTAATTTAAACTAAATTTATTTACATGCATTTATTTATGAAAATATTAGAAATAAAAATTATTTATTATATTTTTTATCTTTTCTGATTTTTAGGCATTTTTTGTATTTTGTAAAAATAACTAATTAAATTAAAACAATAAAGAAAATAAAATAATAATTGAAAAAATAAAATATGAAGAAAATTGCAAACCAGGGGGGGGTTCAGTCCCAAATTAGGAGGTTAAGTCCAAGCAATTCTGGCCCAATAGCATTCAGGTCCATTGACTTTTTTGAGTAGCGTGTTGTTACTTTGACCAGGGTTTATGGTACACTTTCAATCCACGCCCTTGATCTGATCTCAGCGTGCACGTGGATGATTGGATGATGAGGGAACATAATGCGTCTGCAGCCTTGAAGCATAGGTGAATGTGAATTGGAAAATAACATGGAAAATGTCAAGACCTGGGACTCGAACCCAGGTCATATGCCTTGCCAATGCTTTCTCTGACCAGCTGTGCCAACTAAACGCGTTTTATATATATTAAACAAACAAACATAAAAAAGAAAACAAACGTTAGTGGGAGCTTTTACGCGCGAATTTCAAAAGAACCAATCCAACAATGCCACGAGGTCGTCTTCTTCACGTGTTTTGTTTTTCCTGAAATAAGGACATTTTAAGCAACGGTTTATGATGCGTTTCCTTAGGCCGGTTTACAGAAAATAGCGATTAAGCCATCTCTAAACATAAATTAGGCGCGAGGGTCCTGTCTTCTTCGTCTAGATGAGCTGAGTCTAATTATGGTCCTGAGAATGTCCAATTTTACCATACCTGGAAACCCCTAATTCAAAAGCTGCAAAACCCTAATGCTCAATAATGGTGAAATCGTATTGAGTGCACAAAAACGCAATTAAATGGTACAGTTAGCATCAGAATCCATCAATGAGTAATAATCCATAAGAAGAATGCAATGATTATGCTTGAAAATCAAAATACGATTATGCTTATTTCATGAAAAAATTTAGAGTTCTGTATACCAATCTTTGATGTTTTGAGGGTTGTTTCTGATTGGAACGTGATCAGTGATCTCCAAGGAAACTATTGAAACAAGAATGGAGGCTTGAATCGACCTCGAACCTGCTTTTCAGTTTTGAGCTTTTTAGAGAAAATTCCAAGTTTGTAATGTGTTCTTTAGCGCAGCCTAGAGTCTCTCTTTTGTTCTGATCATTTGTGTATCCCTTATGCAATGTGTATGAATGGGAATTATAGCCAATAAAGCCTTGCATTGATGTATTGGATTTTCACATAAACCACCATAACCATCTTTCCATTTTTGACTCAAATTTTGAATTCTTGCCTTGTTTGCTCTTTGCACGAATTTGGTAGGCACATAATGATGATTTAAGTTTAGTCAAAGCCAAATATTCCATTTAATTAATTTTTTTGAATTTCTTTTGATTTTAAAAGATTTAAAATTAATTAAATCCAATAAAATCAATAAAAATGAAAAAATTAATAAAAAAAATCTGAAATAAAAGGTGGGACACGTGGGAAGCATGGCCAAGTCAATTCAAGTGGAAAAAGTGGGCCCCTTTTGTCAAAAATGAGATTTCAAGGATAAATGATTTTGGCCATTTCACAAAAATTTCCCAACTTCTCCAATGCATAACTTGCTCAATGTTTAAGCTTTGCTCATGTTCTTGGACATTTTGGAAAGGCTTTTGAGTCCTCTAAACAATGTCTTTGGTCCCATGTCATTTTGATTTACCAATCTCAAGTTATGGCCTTTGACTTAAAGTCCCTTTTTGTTGACTTTTGAAAATGACCTATAATGTTGAAATTGATAACTTTTTGTGAGAGCATTTCTTGGACTTGAAGTATGAAGATGAGTTGTAGGAAATGTCTTTCTCTTCAAAATGAGCTTTGGATGGAATTTTTCTGATGAACCATGTGAAAGTTATGCCCTGGTCAATTTCAGTTGACTTTTTCAGCTGTCCAAAAATAGAAACTTTTGCATCTTGATGATTTTTGAGCCAAGTTTTGAGAATCATGATCAAGCATTGATCAAATGATGTTTGTGGCTTCAAAATGATATGTTGACCAAAAATTTGAACTTTTGACTGTCAAATGACCATTTTGCCCCTACAGTTGACTGTAGTGCAATTAGGGTTTTTGACTGTGCAATTTTGTGCTGAAAGTCTTGAAACTTGATATGAGGATGCTTGACCATATTTGTAGGCATGTGAGACTTGATTGGGCCCTTGAAAACTTCATTTTCTTGATCAGAACAAAAACCCTAATCTTGATTGTTTAGGAGACCCTTGCACTGTGCAACCCTTGGGGAGATTTGAAGCTTGACTTGGCAATTTCTTGGAGAATATGGGAGGGCAAATTTTGGGGTACAACAGTTGCCCCTGTTCAATCTTCTTAGACCTGAGGATGCAGATTGGCTGACGTGCCTTTCGTAATCCGAGGGTAGAAGATGATTGGACACCAGAGTGCCCAGAAATTTGCGCTCACGTCGTGGCAGTGGCGGGAATGGGCTTATAGATGCCATTTAGAGGTTGATGAAATAGGATGATGGGCTTATAGATGCCATCTGGATGTTGATCGCGTAAGAGATTCCCTAGCGAAAACCTGCATACCTGCAAAAGAAAAATGAGTACCTGACACGCTGCAAGCACTGGTTTTCGGATGTTTGGCATAGATATGTCCTGACTGGTTACAGGAGCTGGGTCTGGAGCTTCAAACGATGATGAATGAACCAGGGATGGTTACTACCTTAGCATGAATGGTAAGAGAACCTTGGGCGACTTTAACTTCAACAACGCTCGTTGAGAAAAATCTTGGGTGTCTTCTACTGGGATAAGAATCAGGGAGATCTTAGGGTCGATCTGACTGAACCAGAGGAGGCCTTTGACTGGATAAGCATCAGGAAAATCTTAGGGTCGATTTAACTGAACCGGACAAGGTCTTGGAATATCTTCAACTGGATAAGCATCAGGGAGATCTTAGGGTCGATCTGACTGAACCAGAGAAGGCCTTTGACTGGATAAGCATCAGGAAAATCTTAGGGTCGATTTAACTGAACCGGACAAGGTCTTGGAATATCTTCAACTGGATAAGCATCAGGGAGATCTTAGGGTCGATCTGACTGAACCAGAGAAGGCCTTTGACTGGATAAGCATCAGGAAAATCTTAGGGTCGATTTAACTGAACCGGACAAGGTCTTGGAATATCTTCAACTGGATAAGCATCAGGGAGATCTTAGGGTCGATCTGACTGAACCAGAGAAGGCCTTTGACTGGATAAGCATCAGGAAAAATCTTAGGGTCGATTTAACTGAACCGGTCTAGGTCTTGAAATGTAGCTTGAGAACTTAACTGGATCTTTCCTGAAAGGTAAAGGTCAGTTATATGCAATGCATGATATGAATCATGCAATGATGTTCTCAATATAAATGAGACTTGTATGATATGATGTGTCTATGCATGTTATAATGATGTATGTGATGTTTTATATATGTTTTTGTATAGGAAAGTGAATCCTTGACGGGTGCCGGGAAGTCGTATCCTGGGCTGATGTTGAAGAATAGATTTCGCTTCCGCTGGGGATGCTAGTTGCAAGAATGCCGGTAGGAGAAAATGACTCCGTTGGGGGATAGACTTGGCGAATGGAATAACTCTGCGGGGAGGAGGGTACTCTAACGATCTTGCTGGGAAGCAATACTCTGTGGGAAGAGGGATGCCTCGCTGGGTGTTGATGATAGTTTGCTGGGGATAGGAAGACTTTGTCGACGACGCTCTTTCCGTGGCTTTTGGCTGAGGATAACCCAGTTATATCCTGTTAAGGAAATAACTCTTTAAATAAAGCCGGGCGACGCGTTCGTGCTCTGCGAGGGGATAAGCTTCCAGAATTTACTGGGGATAAGCTTACTGCTTGGGGATATGAATTCCATCTTTGCTGGGGAATTGGGTTGGATTCTTCTGGGGAGTTTGATATGCTGGGGAAGTGATTCCTTTGAATGTTTGATATACCGCCGGGGAACAATCTTTAGACCAAGACTGCCGGGGATGCTTGTTAAGAATATATGCTGCTAGGGGATACTCAACCCTCCTTAAGGTCTGATGACTTTGCTTGGAGAGGAATGCACCGACTTACTGGCTCACTCTCTGGGGAATTAGGACATACTGGTCATGCCCTTTAACTGAACCTACCTTGGTACCTTGGAGGATAAAACAATTAGATTGCTTAGACAACTCTTTATTGCCCCTGTTTCTAATGTTACCTGTAATTAATCCTTTGTTTCGTATGCAAATATTTATGAGTTAGCAAATTATTGTCAATGCATATATCACAAATTGAACCTTGGACGTTCTTCGCAAAACAAAACAGAAAAAGAAAAAACAATTGGCACTTTTAACTGAAAAGTATATTCGTATTGATTTTTGAATGGCCCGAAAACAGGCGTTTTGTATACAAGAGGCTGACGTCCTAGTAAGAGGAACGCCGCCGAACAAGAGAGTTTATACAAATTTTGTACAAGAGAAAATAAAACAGCTGTGTGAAATGAATGATCCCACTGGGTTTCAACTCTGCTATTGCCGTTACATCTCCGAGTGTCTCATCATTTGATGACCTGAACGAAGATGAAGCTGACTGATCGATGCCGTCTGAACTCGATGTAGATACCGGATTCTGGATGCAAAGTGATCAATGAGACATAGTATTACGCTTTTATCCCTAACTTTTGCCTGGACCGCCCTTTCGGGTTTTCAGTCCACCGGGATACCCATTTTTGCCCAAGCCGCCTTTTCAGGTTTTCGACTTGCCGGGTGTACAGATTTTTTTCATTTCATCCCTTCATTTTTCCCGAACCCTTTTGGTTCGACGGGAAGCTCTAATTTTTGCCTAGGCATGTCAGCCTAGCGGGTCTTTTTATGCGTAGTATCTTTTTACTATGTCTGCATTGGCAGGGTGAGGAAGGTCGTCACCATCCATGTTGGTTAGAATCATGGCTCCTCCTGAGAACACATGTTTAACCACAAATGGCCCTTCGTACGTAGGGGTCCATTTTCCCCTTGGATCACTCTGAGGAAGGATGATTCTCTTGATTACCAGATCTCCAACTTGATATTCCTGAGGTCTGACCTTTTTGTTAAAAGCCCTGATCATCCGTTTTTGATATGTCTGACCATGGCAGATAGCAGCAAGTCTCTTTTCATCAATAAGGTTTAATTGATCAAGTCGTGTCTGGATCCAATCATCTTCGTTCAGATTTGCATCCTTCATTATCCGGAGAGAGGGTATTTGCACTTCGATCGGTAAGACTGCCTCCATGCCATAAACCAGAGAGAAAGGAGTTGCCCCGGTTGACGTCCTGGCTGAGGTACGATACCCATGTAGAGCGAACGGTAACATCTCGTGCCAATCTTTATAGGTCATTGTCATCTTCTGCACGATTTTCTTGATGTTCTTATTTGCTGCTTCTACAGCCCCATTCATCTTCGGTCTGTAAGGAGAAGAATTGTGGTGCTGTATTTTGAACTGCTCGCAGAGCTCAGTGATCATCTTGTTGTTAAGATTGGTACCGTTGTCTGTAATAATTCTCTCAGGGACGCCGTATCGGCAGATCAGATTATGCCGAATGAACCGTGCCACAACAGTCTTGGTTACCGTAGCATAGGACGCTGCTTCGACCCATTTTGTAAAGTAATCAATTGCTACAAGGATGAAGCGATGCCCGTTAGATGCCGTAGGTCTGATCTCACCAATCATGTCAATGCCCCACATTGCAAAAGGCCAAGGTGCGGTCAGAACATTCAGGGGAACTGGAGGAACATGCACCTTGTCTGCATAAATCTGGCACTTATGGCATGTCCTGGAATGTTGGTAGCAGTCAGCTTCCATTGTGGACCAGTAATATCCTGCCCGAAGGATCTTCTTTGCCATAGTGTGCCCACTGGAATGTGTACCAAAGGTCCCTTCATGCAGCTCTTCCATGATCCTTTCTGCTTCCGTCTTATCCACACAACGCAGTAAGGTTGAATCATGACCTCGCTTGTACAAAATGCCGTTGCTAAGGAAGAACTTGGCTGCGAACCTTCTCAGGAATTTCCTATCATTGATAGAGGCACCTTCAGGGTATTCCTGAGTTTCCAGATATCTCTTCACCTCATGGTACCAAGGCTTCTCAGTCACCAATTCAGTCTCGAGATCACAACAGTATGCCGGTTCGTCCAGTTTCCAGATGATGACCCGGGGAGCCTCATTGTCCCATTTGACTTTGAACATAGAAGACATCGTAGCTAACGCGTCCGCTAACTGATTCTCCTCTCTCGGGAAATGTTCAAAGGTTATCTATGTGAAGTGGGGGATCATTGTCAACACACATTCTCTGTAAGGAATAAGATTCGGATGTTTCGTATCCCACTCGCCTTTGATCTGGTTGATCACGAGAGCAGAATCTCCGAAGACACTCAGAAACTTGATCCTTAAGTCAATCGCAGCTTTGAGTCCCATGATGCACGCCTCATACTCCGCCATGTTGTTGGTACAGTTGAAGCATAGCCGGGCAGTGAGTGGAGTATGAGTGCCTTGAGGGGATATGATCACAGCGCCGATACCGTTACCCAAAGCATTGGAGGCTCCGTCAAAGTGCATAGACCATCGGGATCCTGGTTCAGGTCCTTCATCCGGTCCAAGTACTTCACAATCAGTCACAATCATAATACTTTCATCCGGAAACTCGAAGTTCATTGACTGATAGTCATCTACGGCCTGATGTGCCAAGTGGTCTGCCAATACACTTCCCTTGATGGCTTTCTGGGTCGTATACTGAATGTCATATTCCGTCAAGATCATTTGCCATCTTGCAATCCTCCCAGACAGAGCAGGTTTTTCGAATATGTACTTTATAGGATCCATCTTTGAGATCAACAAAGTAGTGTGAGTCAACATATACTGTCTCAGCCGGCGAGCAGCCCATACCAAAGCGCAGCAAGTTTTCTCAAGCAGTGAGTATCGGGTCTCACAGTCGGTAAACTTTTTGCTAAGGTAATAGATGGCATGCTCTTTTCGGCCAGACTCGTCATGCTGCCCCATCACACACCCCATTGAGTTGTCAAGTACTGTCAGGTATAGTATCAGAGGTCTCCCCTCAACCGGTGGCATAAGGATGGGTGGTTCTTGGAGATACTCTTTGATTCTGTCGAAAGCAGCCTGACATTCATCATTCCAACGTACTACCTGATCTTTCTTCAGCAGCTTGAAGATTGGCTCACAGGTAGCAGTCAGGTGTGAGATGAATCGAGCAATGTAATTCAGACGTCCTAAAAAGCCTCTGACTTCCTTCTCTGTTCTAGGAACTGGCATCTCTTGAATAGCTTTAACTTTGGCAGGATCCACTTGAATACCCTTATCACTTACAACGAAGCCTAGTAACTTCCCGGATCTCACCCCGAAGGTGCACTTGTTCGGGTTCAACCTCAACTTGTACAGTTTCAGACGGTCAAACAATTTCTGCAGATGATCCAGGTGTTCTTCCTCAGTCTGGGACCTTGCGATCATGTCATCAACATACACTTCTATCTCATGATGGATCATGTCATGAAATAAAGCAACCATGGCACGTTGGTAGGTTGCCCCAGCATTCTTTAGTCCAAAAGGCATAACTTTGTAGCAGAAGGTGCCCCACTGAGTAACAAATGTAGTCTTTTCCATGTCTTCAGGTGCCATCTTGATCTGATTGTACCCTGAAAAGCCATCCATGAAAGAGAACACCTTATGCTGAGCTGTATTATCAACAAGGACATCAATGTGAGGTAAAGGGAAGTCATCTTTGGGGCTGGCCCTGTTCAGATCCCTGTAGTCGACACACATTCTGACCTTACCGTCCTTCTTAGGTACCGGCACCACATTAGCAACCCACTGAGGGTAAGAAGTTACTGTAAGAAACCCGGCATCAAACTGTTTCATAACCTCGGCTTTGATCTTTTCGGACATCTCTGGACGCATACGGCGAACCTTTTGCTTAACCGGAGGGCAGTCTTCCTTAGTAGGCAAGTGATGGACCACAATATCGGTATCCAACCCGGGCATGTCTTCGTAGGACCAGGCAAAGATCTCCATATAATCATGTAGCATCTGAGTCAACCGTTGTTTCACGCTGAGCTCTAGGTTGGCACCAATCTTTACCTCTTTCCTGTCTTCTTCAGTACCCAGGTTTATTGTTTCCACTGGCTCTTCATGGGGTTGAATTGCCCTCTCTTCCTGAAGCAACAGTCTTGCAAGCTCGCCAGGCACTTCGCAATCATCTTCACCTTCGTCTTCGGCTAAGTTGATCGGATTTTCGAAGTCATAATTGGCAGTAGCAGAGTTGTTATCAGTGAGATCCAGAGTGGATTGGAACCTGTATGAGTGAGTGTGTGTGTAAATACAGCTGTTTTGACAATTATGTAAAGGAAAGAAAGACAGAAGAGGAGCACAATATTTGTAATGCGAAAATTCGTCCAAGATTTTCATTTATGATATATGGAATGACAATTTATATGCCCTCACAAATAGAACCACGGTGCCTCGGGTAAGACACCGGGCCATAGAGTTTAATTAATTGTTTATTACAGATACCAAAAACATAGGAATTCATTACTTAGTAACAAGAGAAACAGATAAGTTGTTCTTTGCACTCCAATTGTTAAGTCCACCGTCAGTTGTCGGGTAAATCCAGCTATCAAACTCGGCTTCATCCACTTCCTCTTCGTCCCCAATAGCATTCACTCCATGAGCAGGCAGGGGAGCTGTCACTACGTTTGGCTTGTCAGATACCTCAAACTGTACCTCCTTGGCGTCAATAAGGTCCTGCAGCTTATTCTTTAACGCCCAACAGTCATCAGTAGAGTGCCCCGGGCTATCAGAGTGGTAGGCACAACGAGCATTCGGGTTGTACTTGGGAGATGCAGTGTTTGGAAACTTCGGCGCCTCCCTGACAGTCACTAAATTGGTTGAGAGCAACTGTGGCAGGATCTGTGATAAGGTCATGCTCAAGCGGGTAAACTCTCTCCGGGGTCTTTCAGCCCTTTGAGGATTGGTCGGCCGAGGAGCGGCAGCAGGCTTGGCAATCATTACCGCACTGACAGATTGGCGGTGCTCAGGTCGCTCTGGTCTCCGGGAGCTATACACAGCACTAGCCTCCTTTTTGAAGGGTTTCTTTTCAGCACTGGAGGAGGCAACCTTCTGTATCTTCCCCGATTTTATACCGGCCTCGATCCTTTCACCAGTCAAGATCAGATCAGTAAACCCAGCAGAGGAATTACCGATGAGATGATTGAAAAATGGACCAGAAAGGGTCCCCAAGAACATATCCACCAGCTCTCGGTCCGTCAACGGTGGCTGCACCCTGCCAGCCAGATCTCTCCACTTCTGGGCGTACTCCTTAAAACCTTCACCCGACCCTAGCGACATACCCTGGAGTTGGGTACGCGTAGGAGCGAGGTCGGAATTATATTGATACTGCTTGTAAAAAGCAGTGGCCAGATCCTCCCAGTTACGAATGTTGATTCCATCCAGCTGATAGAACCATTCGAGGTGAGTCCCTGAAAGACTCTCCTGGAAGAAGTGGATCCATAAGTTCTTGTCTGCCGTGTAAGGCTGGATCTTCCTTACATAAGAACGGAGGTGCATCTTGGGACAGGAAGCCCCGTCATATTTCACAAAGGCAGGTGCCTTAAACTTGTGTGGAATCACCACCCCAGTAGATAACCCCAAGTCTCCGAAATCCAGTCCAGGCACACGCTGAACTTCCATAGCTTTTAATCTGTCCTCCAGCTGCTTGTACCAGTCTTCAGCAGGAGGGTATTGTTCGTCGTTGAAGTCTGTTTCAGTATCAGAGACCACAGGAGTAGGGACCTCCCTTTCTTGGTGACTACCTTCCCCCACAGATGGAGTAGTCCTCTCAGCCTCATCTCGCAAAGTATTCCCGAATCTGCGCCCAGTGTTGAATAGCACAGTCCTCTTCTTCTTCTTGTTCTTCTTCAGAAGCATGGTCTTCAACTCTTGTTGACCCTGAGCCAGACCCTTGATCAGCTCCTGAAATTGGGCGTTCTGCGCCTGAAGAGCCTTGATAGATGCCTCGGTTGATGATTCAGGGTTCATGATGCTGAAATAAACAGCGAAGAACAGTCAGCAACCTGAAAAGAAGAGTACCTGTGATGCACATGATGAATGATATGTGTTTATGCAATGCATTCAAGGGTTCGAAAATTCAAATTTGTTGTAGACAAAAAGGAACACACGTTATCATTAAGGAAATAATTGTTCAGTACATTAAAGCCTCATGGGCAAATATTACAAAACAGATCAATCCCAAAAGACACTACGCATCCTCTTCGGAGCAATATAGGTATTGAGATTCCTTTCCTCGTGCAGTAGGCGGGTGAGCTCCAGGACCTTTTTCTCACTGGCATGTAGATTGGTTTCCAGAGAATTCCGTTCTTCCTTAAGTTGGATCCAACTTTTCTGCATCTCTTCCCAGGACGTGGGCATGTCAGGATGTTGAATGGTGTATGACACCTCTCCTTCCAAGTCCGGCTCTTTGATCACGGGGAGAACATGAGGATATGGCATCACCAGCTTCTGGGAACGGGCCCGTACCCATTTGAGATAAGGCTCCAATGGGATGGAGTTCCTGTGTCCCAGGGTCTTGCTGTCTATTTTGCTGGGCATCCTCCAAGCTTTGATAAATTTCTGGCGAAGTCCTTGAGTATCATTGTCGAAGTCAAAAACTATGTCAGGAATTAACATGTCATGAGGGCCATCTTTCCGAGCATAACCAAACTGTCTCCAAGCCAGACACGGGTTGTAAGTAATACCTCCTCTGATTCCAAGCAAAGGAACATTAGGGTACTCCCCACAACGATCAATGATAGTGACATCCTCTCTGGACCGAGAACACCAATGTATATCTGCATGTGTAAGAGTCATCAACCGTTGTGACCACCTCAAACCTCGCTCGTTCTTCAAAACTGATTGTGGAAGGTGCGAAATAAACCACCTTCCCAGGAGAGGAGTGCAGCACATAAGAACACCCCTTTTTCTCATGGTTCGAGTGTAACATGAGTGAAGGATGTCCCCCAGCAACGTAGGTATAGGATTCCTGGACATGAAGACCTTGACAGCACTGATATCTATAAGCTGATCTGGTTTAGGGAACAACACCAACCCATAGACAAGGAGGGCTACAACTTCTTCAAAGGCTTGTAGGTCAAGGGAATTCCAACACTCTTGGGCCTTCTCAAACAGAAACTTTGCCAAGAACCCTTTGATACCATTTCTGGCTTCCCAATGCCCCTTGATGTCAGATGGTTGTAGACATAATGCTTTAGCCACTTCTTCAAGTTTTGGTTCCCTTTCCGTACCGTTGTAGGGTAGTTGATTGAGAATGGGAATCTTCAGAAGCTGGGAAAACTCTTCTAGAGTAGGCACCAGCTGATAATCCGGGAAAGTAAAACAGTGATGCAGAGGGTCAAAGAATTGGAAAAGGACCTTTACCATCTCTTCCTCAATATTGGTATTGACCAGGCTGATGAGTCTACCATGCCTTTCACTGAATGACGAGTTCTCGGGAATCCTGGATGTAAGCTCCTTGAGCTGAGGAGGGATCCTTATAAGGTTGATCTGAATTGTCTTTCTGCGGAGAGTTTCCATGTCCTACAAAATAAGAACAAAGATGAAGATTCGAACCCCTGAAATGGTTAGTGGATGCATATGATGCTGTATGATGTTATGATGCTATGATTAAACACACCACAAATATTTACAAAGGCAAACATGTAAGGCACACAAGTCACACAAGACAAGCCCTTAGAGTTTAGGCCAGCATGGGGTCTGGGTATTACCCTCTTGAAGTTGGTGGGCTCAAACCTGTCCTATCAAAGTAACCGGGTTCTAAGGATCTCAATATCATCGGATTGCTTTCATTGTTCATCGTTTCGATTTAGCCACTGACTGGCGATCAAAATATCCCAAGAAAACAACCTTCAATTGAGTGTAGTATCGAGTATCAACCGACTTTGGAGTACACCAAAGTAGTCATCTCACTACCCTAAAGAGGCCAAGATGGTTCAATTAAGGTTCCTAAGGTCTGTTGATGCTTCACGACACCACGCGGAGGCCCCGTACTCTCCTTGATTGACTCAAGGGTTACCGGTACACACCAAAGTGCCACATCAACGTAGCAGACTGCTTCAACCATGTCGGTATACCCCGCACAGTTCCCTCACAACCTTGTTGCTACTTTCTAAGAAGGTATCCCCAGATCCGGGTTAGGATCTATAGAACTCCCAAGACAGTCCCACAATTTAAAGCAAACAAGTCAAAGCAATTGAAAACACAGTGATCTTAGTCCTAAGGTACACCTCACTTTAAAAGTATTCCCCAGCAGAGTCGCCAGTTCTGTGATCGGTGGATCTGGAACTGACTGTTTTAAAGCTGGTTTCGCGAAATGTCGCGGTAAGCAAGAGTCGCCACCGTCTTTTATTTTCTCCAACAAGGAAAGGACAAAAGCACAGAAAAATTCCTTATGAGATTAGTTCTCGGTTCGGGAGGTAGATTATAGAAAGGGAAGGTGTTAGCACCCTTTCTATCCATGGTTATCCATGGGCTCTTAGATACTTGCTCATTGTGTTTTCAAAAGGTTTGCTTTTCAATTGTGAGTGGGTTTTGAAAAAGTTTCGTTTGAAAAAATTTCTAAGTAACTCTTGTATTTGTCCTCAAGAGTGTTTGAAAAATTTGTTTGAAAGCTTTTAGAAAGTGTAGGTGTGAAAAGTATTTTGTTTGTTTTTGAAAGGAGCAAGTATCTATGAGAATCTACCTACCCTGAGGAATTCGTCTGTATAAATGTCTTTAAAGTAGTGCCATCCCACCATTGAGAGGTAGGTAGCACCACCGTTGGAGGTGTTAGGGTCAATTCGATGTTCGGGACATGGTGATCACCAGAGCAATGGAAGACACCTTAGAAGCTACCCTCATGCCAGGTTCCCGGATCATGAGGACTTACTAAGACATCCTCTACTCGACGATCACCTTTCGAGGGGCAAGGCAACAGTGAGGCGTACCCTAGGGGTGGTGTGTGAATTGTGTGTCATTTTCAGTTTATTGTTTGTCTTGTCATGTTATTGGTGTTCTACGCTTGCTTTTATTTTTTTTGCCATACAGTCTTTCATGCCTTTGATTAACAGTTAAAAAAATATTGCGGGAAAAGTAAATCTAGAATTATTACAAATGGCGCGGGTCCACATCGCCAAAATTAAACCGGACCCGATTTGACAGAAAGTAAAGAATTAAAGAAAAAAGTGCGAAAAGTAAATGTTACAAGGCTTCGGGAGAGGTACATAATTATTTAACGACATAAAATAAATATGCGAAATTAGATCGAAACGAGGGCGTTGGACCCTTTTGCAAAAATTAAATTAATAAGGAATTAAAATTAAGATTTAAAAGAAAATGTTTTTTTTGGTATTTTTATGTTTTTTAAGATTTAATAGAAAAAGAATTAATTAAAACTAAAATAAAATGTTAAACCTAGTTCTAATTATTTTTAAGTTATTAAGAAAATATTGAAATTTTTAATCTAAATGAAACCCTAATTTTTACATACAATTTTAATTATGAAAATAAATAAGATAAATAATATTATGGTGGAAAATAATTAAAAGGAATAAAAATTATCAATTAAACCTATTTCTATATTTTTTTATATTTTTTATTAAAAAGAATTAATATTGCAAACCCTAATTTAAACTAAATTTATTTACATGCATTTATTTATGAAAATATTAGAAATAAAAATTATTTATTACATTTTTTATCTTTTCTGATTTTTAGGCATTTTTTGTATTTTGTAAAAATAACTAATTAAATTAAAACAATAAAGAAAATAAAATAATAATTGAAAAAATAAAATATGAAGAAAATTGCAAACCAGGGGGGGGTTCAGTCCCAAATTAGGAGGTTAAGTCCAAGCAATTCTGGCCCAATAGCATTCAGGTCCATTGACTTTTTTGAGTAGCGTGTTGTTACTTTGACCAGGGTTTATGGTACACTTTCAATCCACGCCCTTGATCTGATCTCAGCGTGCACGTGGATGATTGGATGATGAGGGAACATAATGCGTCTGCAGCCTTGAAGCATAGGTGAATGTGAATTGGAAAATAACATGGAAAATGTCAAGACCTGGGACTCGAACCCAGGTCATATGCCTTGCCAATGCTTTCTCTGACCAGCTGTGCCAACTAAACGCGTTTTATATATATTAAACAAACAAACATAAAAAAGAAAACAAACGTTAGTGGGAGCTTTTACGCGCGAATTTCAAAAGAACCAATCCAACAATGCCACGAGGTCGTCTTCTTCACGTGTTTTGTTTTTCCTGAAATAAGGACATTTTAAGCAACGGTTTATGATGCGTTTCCTTAGGCCGGTTTACAGAAAATAGCGATTAAGCCATCTCTAAACATAAATTAGGCGCGAGGGTCCTGTCTTCTTCGTCTAGATGAGCTGAGTCTAATTATGGTCCTGAGAATGTCCAATTTTACCATACCTGGAAACCCCTAATTCAAAAGCTGCAAAACCCTAATGCTCAATAATGGTGAAATCGTATTGAGTGCACAAAAACGCAATTAAATGGTACAGTTAGCATCAGAATCCATCAATGAGTAATAATCCATAAGAAGAATGCAATGATTATGCTTGAAAATCAAAATACGATTATGCTTATTTCATGAAAAAATTTAGAGTTCTGTATACCAATCTTTGATGTTTTGAGGGTTGTTTCTGATTGGAACGTGATCAGTGATCTCCAAGGAAACTATTGAAACAAGAATGGAGGCTTGAATCGACCTCGAACCTGCTTTTCAGTTTTGAGCTTTTTAGAGAAAATTCCAAGTTTGTAATGTGTTCTTTAGCGCAGCCTAGAGTCTCTCTTTTGTTCTGATCATTTGTGTATCCCTTATGCAATGTGTATGAATGGGAATTATAGCCAATAAAGCCTTGCATTGATGTATTGGATTTTCACATAAACCACCATAACCATCTTTCCATTTTTGACTCAAATTTTGAATTCTTGCCTTGTTTGCTCTTTGCACGAATTTGGTAGGCACATAATGATGATTTAAGTTTAGTCAAAGCCAAATATTCCATTTAATTAATTTTTTTGAATTTCTTTTGATTTTAAAAGATTTAAAATTAATTAAATCCAATAAAATCAATAAAAATGAAAAAATTAATAAAAAAAATCTGAAATAAAAGGTGGGACACGTGGGAAGCATGGCCAAGTCAATTCAAGTGGAAAAAGTGGGCCCCTTTTGTCAAAAATGAGATTTCAAGGATAAATGATTTTGGCCATTTCACAAAAATTTCCCAACTTCTCCAATGCATAACTTGCTCAATGTTTAAGCTTTGCTCATGTTCTTGGACATTTTGGAAAGGCTTTTGAGTCCTCTAAACAATGTCTTTGGTCCCATGTCATTTTGATTTACCAATCTCAAGTTATGGCCTTTGACTTAAAGTCCCTTTTTGTTGACTTTTGAAAATGACCTATAATGTTGAAATTGATAACTTTTTGTGAGAGCATTTCTTGGACTTGAAGTATGAAGATGAGTTGTAGGAAATGTCTTTCTCTTCAAAATGAGCTTTGGATGGAATTTTTCTGATGAACCATGTGAAAGTTATGCCCTGGTCAATTTCAGTTGACTTTTTCAGCTGTCCAAAAATAGAAACTTTTGCATCTTGATGATTTTTGAGCCAAGTTTTGAGAATCATGATCAAGCATTGATCAAATGATGTTTGTGGCTTCAAAATGATATGTTGACCAAAAATTTGAACTTTTGACTGTCAAATGACCATTTTGCCCCTACAGTTGACTGTAGTGCAATTAGGGTTTTTGACTGTGCAATTTTGTGCTGAAAGTCTTGAAACTTGATATGAGGATGCTTGACCATATTTGTAGGCATGTGAGACTTGATTGGGCCCTTGAAAACTTCATTTTCTTGATCAGAACAAAAACCCTAATCTTGACTGTTTAGGAGACCCTTGCACTGTGCAACCCTTGGGGAGATTTGAAGCTTGACTTGGCAATTTCTTGGAGAATATGGGAGGGCAAATTTTGGGGTACAACAATGAAGTTATCCGGATTTGGAAACAGAACCAGACCATAGATTAAGAGAGCCAGAATGTCTTCATACGCCCTAAAGTCTAAGTCATTCCAGAAACTGTTAGCTTTACCGATCAGAAATTTGGCCAAGAAGCCCTTAACTCTGCTTCTAGTCACCCAGTTGTCCATTACCTCCTTGTGGGTCAAAGGGAGGGCTGCAGCAATCTCCTCAAGCCTAAGAGTCTTTTCCCAACCAGTGAAGGGAGTCTGATCCAAGATAGGGATGCCAAGCAAATCAGAGAACTCTTCCAGGGTAGGGACCAGCTGGAAGTCTTGAAAGGTGAAGCAGTTATACAAGGGATCATAGAACTGGGTCAAGACACTCATCAGTTGTTGGTCCCGCTTTGCCGTGACTAAACCGAGAAGAGAACCATGCCTCTGGATGAAAGAAGTGGTGTTTGGAATTCTGCTAACCAATTCTTCAAGCAACTCAGGTGGGTGAACAAAGTTGAACCGGATAGTGTTCCTTCGCATAAGCATCATGATATCCTACAAAACAGGGCAAAGGTGAAACCCTCTTGTCTTTGAAATGGTCAGTCCTTATGCAGGATGCATGCAATGTTTATGATGGTATGATGTTATGATAAAGCACACCACAAATATTCACAAAGGCAAACATGATAAGGCACACAAGTCACACAAGACATCCCTTAGGGTTTAGGCCAGCATGGGGTCTAGGTATTACCCTCTTTCAGTTTATTGGTTAAGACCTGTCCTATCATAAGTAACTGGGTTCTAGAGGATCCCAATATCACTGACTACCCTCAGTCGGTCATAACTCCAGCATCGCAATCTTTTCTTGCGGCCAGAACCATCACGAGAGTTTAGCCTCAATGGGTGTAGCATACTGCTACTGTTCTATGGCCAAGTTGGGTCAATTAGGGTTCTAAGGTCGGTTGGTGCTTAATGACTCCTCAGAAGACCCATATTCTCCTCGTTGCGACACAAGGGATATCGGTACAGACCAAGGTGCCACACCAACGTAGCCACTGCTTCACCCGTGTCGGTCTACACCGGACAGGTCCCTCACAGCTTATGCTACCTAACAGGGTATCCCCAGATCCGGGTTAGGATCTATGAAACTCCAAGACAAATGCCCATAATAATAAAGCAAACAAACACAGCAATTGAAAACACAAGTATGAGCTATCTTAAGGTACACCTCACTTTAAATATCCCCAGCAGAGTCGCCAGTTCTGTGATCGGTGGATTTAGAACTGACTGTTTAACGCTGGTTCGCGAAATGTCGCGGAAGCAAGAGTCGCCACCGTATTTTATTTTCTCCAACATGGACAGGACAAAAGCACAACAAAATTCCTTATGAGATCGTCTCTCGGTTCGGGAGGTAGATTTATAGAAAGGGAAGGTGTTAGCACCCTTTCTATCCATGGGCTCTTAGATACTTGCTCTTATGTTTTCAAAATGTTTACTTTTCAAAATGTGAGTGGGTTTGAAAAAGTTTCATTGAAAGATTTCTGAATAACTCTTGTATCTGTCCTCAAGAGTGTTTGAAAAATTGTTTTGAAAGCTTTTTGAAAGTGTCGGTGTGAAAAGATTTTTTGATTTGGTTTTTTAGAGAGCAAGTATCCATGAGTCATCTACCTACCCTAAGGAATTAGGCTGTGTATAAGTCCTTAAGGTAGTGCCATCCCACCATTGAGAGATAGGTAGCACCACCGTTGGAGGTGTTCGGGTCAATTCGATTGAGGGACAGTGTGGTCACCGAAGCAATAATAGGACACCTTAGAAGCTACCCTTATGTCCTTGATCCTTTTTTAATCTGAGGCAACCGTTTCGAGGCAACTATTTCGAGGCAACTGTTTCGAGGCAACTGTTTCGAGGCAACTGGATCATGGACATAAGGACCGCTAAAACGTCCTATACTTGACGACCACGTTTCGAAGGCAACGAGTGAGGCGTACCCTAGAAGTGGTGTGTGTATTTGTGTGTTGTTTTCAGTTTAACAGTTATCTTTGATCATGGCATTGTGAGCTACGCTTGTTTTTAATTAGCATACATTCTTTCATACAAAGTTAGAATTTAAGAGTGCGGAAAGTAAAATACGGAAAGATAAAAGCTACGCTATTACAAGGCGCGAGTCTATACATCGCCAAAATACAAAGACCCGTTTTTGATTAAAAATGCAGAAAGTAAAAAATGCGGTAAACCTAATTACTATTACATCCAGAAAGCAGTTACATAATGATCAATAAGAAAAAACAATGCGCGAAATAGAAATTGAAATTGAACGTCCGAGGGTTTTGACCCTTTGCTTGAGATTAGATTAAATTAAGATTTAATTATCACTTAATTAAAGAAAAGTGTTTTTTATGTTTTTGTATTTATGAAATAAAGAATTAAAAGGAAACCCTAATTCTAGATTATTTTAATTATTAATGAAAATATTAAAGTTGACCTAATTTACTAATTAATTAATTTACATGTTTATTTACAAAAATAATAGTTAATAATAATAATAAATAGATAATGATGAAAATAATTATTAAAAAAAAAGGTGAAACCTAATTCTATGTATTTTTTATTTGTTAAGGAAAGTGTTAAAATTGAAACCTAATTTAACTAAGTTAGTTATTGAAATTTATTTACAAAAAAATAGGTTAGTGGTGAATTTAATAATAATTAAATATAAAACTTTTTTTTTTGGTTTCTGATTTTTTATTATGAAAATTAATTAATGGTGAATTAATAAAACAATTAAAAACAATTGAAAAGAATTATAATTAGAAAAGAGAAGAAAACAAATATGCAAACCAAGGGGGTTTCAGACCCAAAGGGGAGGTAAGATTGAAGAATTCTGGCCCATTAGCACAAGGCCTCATTGACTTTTAGGGATCACGTGCGTGTTGGCTGACTGAGGTACACCATGGAATTCTTTCTGGAGCCACTGGATTGGACCTTGAAGCCACTTGGCAAGTCATGCGTGAGGCTGTATGGTGAGACGTTGGAGAAGCGCTACATGTGAACATGTTAAAACAAAATTCATTAAGTATATGGGGGGACCTGGGAATCGAACCCAGGTCCGAGCACTCACCAAGCGTGTCATCCACCAACTGAGCTATCAAACGCTTTTGTACATGTAATGGAAAACGAATATTATATAAAAAAACAAAAGTTAATGATATAAAACAAAAAAATACGCGCGCAGTTTGAATCACCCAACCACGTGATGACACGCCTGTCTTCTTCTCCGTTTATACCTGCAACATGAATGAGATAGCGGGGGTTTTAAACCCCCACTAAGTGTAAGTCCTGAAAATAGCGATTAGAAGAGGAATTAACATAAATTCAGCGCGAGGGTATCATTTAATTCGTCTCGTTGCAACGAATTTGTCCACATAGGTTTGGAAGTCCAATTTTTCCATACAAGGAAAGCCCTAATTTGGATATTCTGAAACCCTAGATATCACTCATGGCAGATTTTGATACAGGATGCTATAATGCAATTAAATCGTATCATTAGCTTCAGAATGTTCCTGTGAATACAAAACAACCAATAATATGTATCAAATGTGCATGAATCATGCTATGGAATTCTGGAAAATATGGCAAACCGTATGGCTTGTGTTCTATGATTCTTTGCGCGTTTGGACTGATTCTTGATGCCAATAGACTCCTGGAAGGTCCAGCAACGTATTAGAAGCAATTTCAGGCCTTGAATTGTACTGCAACTATGAAATCAGTTTTCAAGTTTCTCTTGAAAATTTGCAAAGTGAGTATGTTGTTGCAGCAACTTTTTCGTGTCTCTCTGAATAGGGTTCACTCTTGCATAAGTATGTGAAGCAAATTAGGTCAAAATAAAGCCCATGAATCCATGAATTGATGACTTGAATCTTTGATTGCTAATCATATCTTTTTTCAATCTTTTTCCATGGAAACTTTGCCAATTATGGAAGATCTTGTCTTGTTGATTGATGCACGAAATCCTTAGCATGTGTGGAGTATATTTGCTGCATAAAAAGATTTGACAACCATTATTTGATATTTTTCTACAATTAAAACTAATTAAATGAATTAATAAGAATAAAAATTCAATTAATTAATTAAAAATAAGAAAATAAATCCTTTTAAGCTCAATGGGTCGTGAATAGGCTTTGGGTAATGATTCAAGGAAGAATTTGAGGCCCATTAGCAAATTTGAAGTGTTTTAGGCAAAGTTGACTTTTGAAAGTTCCCAAAAATGTCCCAACTTCTCCAATGCATATCTTGCTCAATTTTGAAGTTATGATCATGTTCTTGGACATTTTGGAAAGGCCTTGAATGAAGTCCTCTAACCAATGCCTTTGGTCCCATGTAATTTTGATTTACCAATCTTAAGTTATGGTCTTTGACTTAAAGTGCCTTTTTGTTGACTTTTGAAAATGACTTATAATGTTGAAATTGATAACTTTTTGTGAGAGCATTTCTTGGACTTGGAGTGTGAATATGAGTTTTAGGAAATGTCATTATATTCAAAATGAGCATTGGATGGAATTTTTATGATAAACCATGAGGAAGTTATGCCTTGGTCAATTTGCAGTTGACTTTTCAACTGTCCAAAAATAGAAACTTTTGCATCTTGAGACTTTTTGAGCCATGCTTGTGGAATCATGATCAAGAATTGATCAAATGATGATTGTGGCTTCAAAATAAGATGTTGACCAAATTTTTTGACTTTTGACTGTCAAATGACCATTTTGCCCCTACAGTTGACTGTGAAGCAATTAGGGTTTTTGACTGTGCATTTTGATGCTGTGAGTCTTGAAACTTGACATGTAGATGCTTGACAATGTATATGGGCACATGGGACTTGATTGGACCCTTGGAAACCTCAATTTCTTTGCAAGAACCAAAACCCTAATTTTGACTGTGTTAGGAGGATGCTTGACTGTGTAGCCCTTGAGTAGACTTTGAACCATTTGAGGTGATGCTTGGCAAAACTTTGAATATTATGGGAGGGCAAATTTTGGGGTACAACATTATCCATATGCTCAAAGATCATGGTTTGACATAAAACACTCTTTTACAAAAATAGAAATGTGCCTTTTTCTACTTAGGGCTTAGTTTTGTGTACAATGCCCAAACGGCCAAAACAAATGCTTAGACTGATGGATTTTCATTTAATTAAGGAGTGTGAATTGGTTTATAGGCCTTCAAACTAGTACAAAGCATGCTGGTTTGAAAATGCCACTTGAGTGAACATGAATTTGCCATGGATACAAAGTGAGTTTTTGCCAACTTCAAGCATTCGATTCTCCCTAACCATAAATGTGTTTGAGGAGTTCTTGTAAAATTTTGAAATCTTGCAACATGATCTATAATCCATATTTGAAATGAAACTTGAGACTCCAAGTGTAACTATGTGAAAAATGTCCAAGAAGATAGGTCAAAATCCTGCCTAAACTAGGGCAAAATTTCTTTAAGTTAAAAGTTTTAGGGACCCTTGTTCCAAAAATTATAACTTGAGATCCAAGCTTCTTTTGAGAAAACTTTGTGAATAAAAGTTGTATACTTTGTGGAGGAATACAAATTTCATGTTGTAAGTTTTGTTTGAATCCATTTGCATCATGGTGAAAATGTGGGGCAAAGTTTAGGAAAAATTAAGAAAATTTCATAACTTAGAAAATTTCTAAGTTATGAAAATTTTCAATTTCAAACCCTAATTTGCAATTTTGGGTTTCTTGATGAAAAAGTTTCATAATTTGACACATCTTGATGAAAAATGACCCTTGGCACTTGATTTTGACCAAAAAGTCAAAGTTTGACTTTTCAGTGTATAGTCAAATTTTAATCAGTTGACTGAAAAATTCATCTGTCAATCCCATGCATTTGAGATCTTTTGAACTTGTTGAATAGGTCAATATTATTCCATTGAGCCCTTGAGTCCTTGGTTGAGCTTGAATTGCCATTGGCTAGGTCAAAAAGTCAAAAATTGCCTTTGTATAGTCAAAACCCTAAAAATGACCATTTTGCCCTTTTAGTGATCTGATCAAATTTCTTGTGGAGTTGTGGTCCAAACTTGATCAAATGGTTCATATGAGTTCGTAATGTTGATGTGGGTCAAAATTCATGAGGTTTGACTGTAAATTGGCCACAGTTAACTTTTTCCCAATACAGCTGATTTCTAGGTCAACTGTCCAATTGACTGGGCAAAATTTGATCCAAGGCTTGAAACTTGGTGTGTCAAACTTATGAGTCCAATATGAAGTACGAAAGTCAATTTGAGCATGGAAGGTCCAAAAATCCTTGTGCAAACTCAAACTCTAATTTAGGTCATCAGTGCAAGAAGATGTCTTGAGCAGAGCAAACCCTAGCTTGATCTTGAGTTCCAAGAGCCTTGTGATGAGAAATATTGCAAATATTGGGGTACAACAACCTCTTTCTAGTAATTTCATCTTATACTCTCGCCTATTCAGAGGCATATTAATAAAACACTTGCTCCCTTTGCATTTTTCAAATTGCGTTTTTTTTCTTTTCTCAGACTTGTTTACAAAATACTACGATCATTACTTGTGAATATTGTCTTGAAATCATTTCAGGGAATCAACAAAATAAAAGAATTTGGAAAAATATCAAAAAACTATTTTGGTTAGAAAGATATTAAAAGAAAATCCATGTCTACGTCCACGCATATGGCTACTCCTACGTCTTGAAAATCTACGCATGTCTACGGTCGTATCTATGCATATCTACGCCTACATCCATACACAGTTCTGCGCATGTATCATTGCATATCCATGCTCATGATGCAAAAGGTCTACGTCTGTACACATGTCTGCGCCTATGATTGCACTCGACAACACAAAGTCTACGTCCGCACATGCGTCCACGCACATGTCTATTCCTACATCTACAATACAAAATTCCATACATGTGTCCATGTCTAGCCTATGTCTACGCTCACGATGAAAAAAGACTACATCTGCACCTGCGCCTATGCTTGTTCTCGATAATACCAAGTCTACACCTACATTTATGCATCCGCGCAAAGTCTACATCCATGTCAGCGCCCATGCCTACACTTGCAGCACAAGGTCGACGTTCGCGCGCGTCCACGCACGTGTGTACTACCGCCAACTCGATATATGTCTACGCTTACGCCTGCGCCTACGACGTACGAATCAACATTGCTTACGCCCGTGCCTACGACATGCGAGTCTACGTACGCCCACGCCTACAACATACGAATCGACATATGAATCTACGTACATCTACGCTTACGCCTGCGCCTACAACGTACGAATCTACATATGTCTACGCTTACGCCTGCGCTTACAAAGACCACACATATGCCAATACATGTGTCTACGCCTGCATAAAAATCTACGCATAGGCCATTACCTACGTATACGTCTACGTCTATGCCTGCATACAAATTTTACGCATAGACCATTATTTACGTCTACGTCAATGCCCGCAATACAAAATCAATGCTCAACTTTGGCTAACTTTGTCCACCGTATTCAAGTTCAACAATGCTACAACGACACGACATACAATGCCAAGAATTGGTAACTCTAAGCCAATGGTTTAAAGGAGAGAATGCCGGAAATAGTCTGCATAACATTTCGAGGCATACGCGCATCTTACGCATATTTCATACATATAATTTGCATGGCGTACATACACTAATAATTTTTTACATACATATTCAGGGTTCCATATCAATGTCAAACATCATACATTTTGCATACATACAACATTCAATACATACACATGTATCGCCTAGCAAACAGACAAATAATTTCACCCTAGATTCAACTATATAAGGGTCAACCAACACAATTCTTCTCCTAAAATTCAACCCGTCACTTCAGTCTTCATGCTGTGACACATTCAGCCCATCACTTAAGTCTTCTTGCAGTGACGAGCTCCTTACAAACTCAGTATGTTGCCTCTAAGCCGCAGCATATCTCCAAGCCAAACACATTACTTCTAAGCCGCAGTGTATTCGCGAAACTCGGTATATTGCCTCTAAGCCACAATATATCATTTAACTCAAACACATTGCCTCTAAGCCGCAATGTATTTACAAGACTCATTACATTGCTTCTAAGCCGCAATGTATGACCCAAACTTAACACATTGCCTCTAAGCCGTAATGTATTATCCAAGCCAACATATTGCCTCTAAGCCGCAATATATTATATCAGCACATTGCCTCTAAGCCACAATGCATTACCCAAACTCCAGACCATCGTCTCAGACTTCATGCAGCGATGTTCGAAACAACAAAACCTAGCTTATCGCCTCAGACTTTACACAACGATTTGTGAGCCTAATCCATTGCTTCAGTCTTTATGCAGTGATGTTTTCCATAAAATCCCGCCTATCGCATCAGACTTCACGGAGCGACTCATGAGCCAAACTCATTGCCTCAGACTTCTTGCAGCAATGTATATCTCTTTACTCCGTAATACAAACCATCGCCTCAGACTTCACGCAACAATGTCCGAAAACAAATCAAGCTTATCGCCTCAGACTTCATGCAGCGATATGCAAAACTATAACCCATTGCATCATACTTCATGCAACAATACATTTCTTTATGCCATAAACACCGACCATCGCCTCAGACTTCATGCTCCGATGCTCAAAAGAAAACAAAACTCAACATATTGCCTCTAAGCTGCAATGTATTCATAAACCCAACACATTGCCTCTAAGCTGCAATGTATTATCCAAATCAACACATTGCCTCTAAGTCGTAATGAGTTCTTCAAACTCAAACACATTGCCTCTAAGCCGCAATGCGTTTCTTCCAACCCAAACACCTTGCCTGTAAGCCACAATGAACTCTTCAAACTCAAACTCATTGCCTCTAAGCTGCAATGCATTCTTCCAACTCAAACACATTGCCTATAAGCCTCAATGCATTCTTCCAACTCAAACACATTACCTATAAGCCTCAATGTGTTCTTCCAACTCAAACACATTGCCTCTAAGCCTCAATGTGTTCTTCCAACTCAAACACATTGCCTCTAAGCCGCGATGCGTTCTTCCAACTCAAACACATTGCCTCTAAGCCGCGATGCGTTCTTCCAGCTCAAACATATTGCCTCTAAGCCGCAATGCGCTCTTCAAAATCAAATGCATTGCCTCTAAGCTGCAATTCATTCTTCCAACTCAAACAAATTGCCTCTAAGACGCAATGCATTCTTCAAACTCAAACACATTTCCTCTAAGCCGCAATGTATTATCCAAACCAACACATTTCCTCTAAGTCGCAATGCTCTCTTCAGACTCAAATACATAGCTTCTGAGCCGCAATGTATTCATGCTTAAAACACCGCCTCAGACTTCATGCAGCGATGTTAGAAACCAAATTTAGCTTATCACATCAGACTTCACGTAGTGATTTGTAAACCTAACCCATTGCCTTAGTCTTCATGCATCAATATGTTTCTTTACCATTGAGAGGTTGGATGAACCGACGTACTGCTGTGAGATTGATACTGAAGAGGTAGCAGACAAACCTTGGTTTCACGAAATAAAAAGGTATCTCGAGGCTCAAGAATACCCTACAGGGGAATCTGTCAATGATAAGAAGTTTCTCCACAAAGTTCTTCCTCAGTAATAGAATCCTTTACAAGCGCAACCATGACTCTACCTTACTGCGGTGTGTAGACAAGAGCGAAGCGGAGAGGATTATGACAGATCTACAAGAAGTATCTTCGGAACCCACTCAAGTGGACATATCATGTCTAAGAAGATCCTACGGGCAGGATACTATTGGTCCACTATGGAAGCAGATTGTTATCGGCACTCCCGAACTTGTCATAAATGCCAGATCTATGCTGATAAGGTGCATGTGCCTCCGGTTCCTTTGAATGTCTTGACGGCTTCTTGGCCCTTTTCAATGTGGGGCATTGACATGATCGGAGAGATTAGACTTGTCACATCCAATGGGCATCGCTTCATCCTGGTGGCCATTGATTACTTCAAAAAGTGGGTTAAAGCTGCCTCTTTTGCTACCGTTACCAAGAACATTATGGCGCGATTTATCAAACATACCCTGATCTGTCGGTATGGTGTGCCAGAGAGAATTATCACGGACAATGGTACGAATCTCAATAATACAATGATCATCGAACTCTGTAAATAGTTCAAGATCCAGCACCATAATTCTTCCCCTTATCGACCGAAGATGAATGGCACTGTGGAGGCTTCTAACAAGAACATCAAAAAGATCATACAGAAGATGACAGTGACATACAAAGACTGGAATGAGATGTTACCATTTACTCTTCATGGGTATCTCATCTCCGCACAATCATCGACAGGGGCAACATCCTACTCTCTGGTGTATGGCATGAAGGCCGTATTGCCTATTGAGGTCCAAATCCCTTCTCTGAGGATTATGAAGGATGAGGGTTTGAACGAAGACGACTGGGTCCAGACTCGACTTGATCAATTGAATTTGATCGATGAGAAGAGACTTACTGATGTCTGTCATGGTCAAATATATCAAAAGCAGATGATCAAGGCTTTCAACAAAAAGGTCAGGCGCCAAGCATATCAAGTCGGGGATCTAGTGATCAAGCGCATCATATTGCCGCAAGGTGATCCCAGGGGCAAATGGACTCCCACATATGAAGGGCCATTTGTGATCAAAAACATTTTTTCGGATGGAGCCATGATTCTGACCATCATGGGCGGTGACGACCTTCCTCACCCTGTCAATGCGGACATAGTGAAAAAATACTACGCATGATTAAAGACCCGCTAGGTTGACTGGCCTAGGCAAAAATAAGGGCTTCCCGGTGAACCAAAAGGGTTCGGGCAAAAAATTAGGGATGAAAACAAAAAAAAATTATACACCCGGTAAGTCAAAAACCTGAAAAGGCGGCTTGGGCAAATAAGGGTATCCCGGTGGACTGAAAACCCGAAAGGGCGGTCCAGGAAAAAGTTAGGGATGTAAAGCATATCACTGTGTCCCATTGGATCACCTTGCGACCAGACCTCAATATCAACTATCAAGTTCAAACGGCACCGATCAATCTAGTCATCTTCGGACAAGTTGCAAAGTGATGAGACGCTCGAAGACATAGCAGCAATAGCAGAATTGAAACTCAATGGGATTATTACACATAGTTGTTTTCTTCTCTTTGTATATAATATTGTATAGCTTTCATTTTCACGGCGGTGTTCTCTTACTAGAGCGTTAGCTTCCTTGTGCAAAAACGTCTGTTATAGGCCAACTTTAGAAATTAATACAAGTCATTTTACAAAACCATTTATTTTTCTTTTTCTGTTTTGTTTTGCAAATACTTCCAATGATTTATCATTGACATATGCATTTGAACATGATTGTTATTCACAAATATTCGCATAAGAAACGAAAAAACAGTTGCTTATAACTTAAGAAACATGTGCAGGGACAGTTTTGAAACAAGGTCACCATTACACGCGACCCCGTGACGTCTACACTCCCCATAGAGTATAGACAACCAAAGCTTTGACATCGACTTCCCCAAACAGGAGTTACTTTCCCCAGCCGAATTTTATAATCGCAAGTAGTTTATAAAGTTTTCTCCCAAGCAGAGCTTATTCCTATGAATACAGAAGCTCAATCCCCAACATAGTTTATTCCTCCAGCTACAGAAGTTCATCCCCCAACGGAGTTTATTTCTCCGAATAGGCAAAATCTTCCAGTAAAGCATCTCCTCTCTCAGACATAGTTATTCCCCCGCAGAGTTATTCTCAAGCAGAGTCTCTCCCCAGCAGAATATTCATAAATAGAAAGGAGTAAATCCACGGCATAATCATCTTCGTTTACCATCCCCAGCGGAAGTAGAAGAACCATTTTTTCTACAACGGTCAGGAATTCAATTTCCAGTACTCTCCAGCAGCAGTCGGGGATTTATTTTCCCAGACTCAGATATGTCACGATAGCATTTCATATTCATACATCATGACATGCGCATACATATGACATGCATCATAATCTTATTTATTTTTAGAACATCATCACATAATGCATTTCATGCATCACATATAATTAATCCTATACCTTGTCCAGGAAAGATGGTTATCATCAACAATTCCAACAGTTCAAGATTAAATCCATGAAGCTATACATGTCATATCTGCAGACAACTAATGGAAAATCAGTTCTCGAAACCAAACGGGTCACTAATCTACGTGATCAAATAAAGCAGCCCTACTACCCATGCTTTTATGTCGAAGTAACCCTACTATCCAGGTTCCTTCTCATAGCCCTACTACCCAGGCTTTTATTTTGAAGTAACCCTACTACTCAGGTTCCTTCTCATAGCCCTACTATCCATGCTTTTATTTCGTAGTAACCCTACTATCCAGGTTCCTTCTCACAGCCCTACTACCCAGGCTTTTATGTCGAAGTAACCCTACTACCCAGGTTCCTTCTCATAGCCCTATTATCCAGACTTTTATTTCGAAGTAACCCTACTACCCAGGTTCCTTCTCACAACCCTACTACCCATCTTTCATTTCGAAGTAACCTTACTATCCAGATTCCTTCTCACAACCCTACTACCCAGGCTTTTATGTCGAAGTAACCCTACTATCCAGGTTCCTTCTCACAACCCTACTACCCAGGCTTTTATTTCGAAGTAACCCTACTATCCAGGATTTTATTTTGAAGTAACCCTACTACCCAGGTTCCTTCTCATAGCCCTACTATCCAGGATTTCGTTTCGAAGTAACCCTACTACCCAGGTTCCTTCTCATAGCCCTACTATCCAATTTCCTTCTCATAGCCTTACTATCCAGGCTTTCATTTCGAAGTAACCCTACTATCCAGGTTCCTTCTCATAGCCCTATTATCCAGGCTTTCATTTCGAAGTAACCCTACTATCTAGGTTCCTTCTCATAGCCCTACTATCCAGCCTTTTATTTCGAAGTAACCCTACTACCCAGGTTCCTTCTCATAGCCCTACTATCCAGGCTTTTATTTCGAAGTAACCCTACTACCTAGGTTCCTTCTCATAGCCCTACTATCCAGGCTTTCATTTTGAAGTAACCCTACTACCCATGTTCCTTCTTATAGCCCTACTATCCAGGCTTTCATTTCGAAGTAACCCTACTACCCAAGTTCCTTCTCATAGCCCTACTATCCAGGCTCCTTTTTATGAATTACTTGACGCAGTCTTGCATGGACGTGTCTCGAGAGAGCCCTATACATGCTCCTTACCTTTTATATCCGGACAACAGTTCACAACACTGTAAAACCTGGACCCGACCAGATACGGTCTATTTCATATTCCCCAGTAAGTCACTATGAAGCCTAGAATACGAACAGATAGCAGTCATCCTTATCATCCTCAACCAGCCACTGTGAAGCCTGGACCCGACCAGATAACAACTCATTATTGTCTCATCAATCAAGAGTTAATTCCCCAGTATAGTAATGGACAACTGAAGCTCCTAGACTCCATTTCCCAGGACATAAATCAGCATTCCCCGGTGAAGTCCTCCCCAATGGAAGGTGCAGGAATTATCGCAAAGGAATCTCTTATGCAACCGATATCTTTTCTGGATGGCATCTTTAAGCCCATCTTCAATGATATTCCGTCATCTTCTCCAAATGGCATCTGTAAGCCCATTCCCGACGTCATCAACCATCAGTATTACTTCATGCGAGTGCAAATTTTCTGGGCACTCTAGTGTTCATTCATCTTCCACCTTCAGGTCACAAAAGGCATACAAGCCAATCTACATACTCAGGTTTAAGAAGATTTAACGGAAGCTGTTGTACTCCAAAATTTTCTCTCTCATTTTCACACAAAAACATACTCCTAGAGGTCCTCAATTGCTCAAGTTGACTAAGGATTGACCAAACAAATCCTCCTCCTAAGACAATGAGCCTCAAACTAGAGTTTCACTCCTCATCAAGATTTTTGAGTTCCAAGGGTCTTAAGTGGTTTCCATTGCCCTAATATGTCCTCAAGATCATCCATGCCAAGTTTCATGCCTTGCACAAGAAGTTTGCCCAGTCAACTGCTCAAATGCTTGAAAATCAACTATATTAGGTCAAAAGTCAATTGTGACCCACATACAGTAAAACTTCAAGAATTTTGGTCAACATAAACATTTTAAAGTGATATCCATCATTTGATCAAGGTTTGATCATGATTGCTCAAGGAATGCTCCTAATTCATCAAAATTCAAAAGTTGCTAAATTAGGGTTTCTATAAGAAAAGTCAACCATACTTTGACCAGGCATAACTTTCTCATACTTTATCAGAAATTTCTCATCCAAGGCTCATTTTAAAGATAATCCAATTCCCTACAACTCCTCTTCAGCCCCGAAGTTCAATAAATGCACTCATGAAAAGATATAAATTCAGACATTATAGGTCATTTTCAAAAGTCAACAAAAATACCTTTTGGGTCAAAGCTCCTTACATGAACATGGAAGACCCAATGGATATGAAACCAAAAGGGTTGTTTAGAGGACATCCTAATATTTCTAAAAAGTCCAAGAACACCCTCTTAGGGTCAAAATTGAGAGAGATATGCATTGTCAAAGTTGGCCATTTTTGGAAATTTGCATAAAGTCAACAATACCCAAAATTGCTTTTTTTCCCACATGGGCCCATCTTTTCAAGATTGAATCTCAGTCCTAGCATGCTCCACGACCTATGGGACCCTCCATGCCTTATTTATTTGTTATTTAATTTAATTTGATTTTTATTCATTTAAAACTCAAATAAAATCAAATAAATCCAAATAAATCATATAATTTGTTTTAGGAATGATTTTTGCATTGAATGGAGATCTCATATGCTGTCAATAGCCAAGGAAATCGTGCAAGGCCAAATAGGGCACAAAATATTCACATATGGCAACTTTTCAAGATTTGATTTTTTCTTAAAACCATGCCATTATATCTTTGATTCTTTCCAATTCTATTACCCTAATTCAATCCATTACTTAAACACAACATTCACAAGTCATATGGGACGAAAAATTTGAAGGTTTTGCAGCCAAGAGAACTCATATCAAGCTTCCAAAAATTCAAGAAAAACTCAATTCAGATTCCATATTGCATCCCTCCTCAAGGGAATTTGAAGATTGCAATACATTCCTTGATACTCCCAGAGGATCTTCCAATCGTTTCCTAGCATCAAAGCTCCTAGAATCGTACCATCCACACCCACTGTTTGCTTTCTTTTTCTCAAATTCGAATTCATCGATACATGTACCATAAACTTGTTTTGACCATGTATTATTATTCATATGAATGTGTGCAAACTTTCTGTATAGTTGAATTCGTGTTTAGATGCAAGATGTGTGATATGCCATTGCTAGAGTTTTGAGGTCCCAAATTGGGAACTCTGTACATAGGCGAAATTGGGCCAAATTAAAGGCCTTTTCATGTTCAGGGATTGATTTGCAGTCGGTCCATGTCTTTGGATGGAATTTATTCTGCTTGAATTGTATTTTAGAGTTTTTCAGGTTTATAGCTACAATCAAAAACTGTCACTATAGCCTATAGTGACGAATTGGACTGTAGGTAAAAGTCCTTTCTAAAACAACAGTCCCAGTGAGGAAGATGATGGCGTGTCCAAGCCTGGTTGGACAATTTGAATCACATGCCTTTTTTCTGGGCATGCTACTTTGTTTGACTTATATTTTATTTGCTTATTATATTGACAAACAAGCTTTCCAGCACAACTGGTCCAGGCGTTTCCCTTTGAGAGGAAGGACCTGGGTTCGATCCTAGGTCTCAACATTTTCCTATTTTCTGAGTTGTTTCTTGTAGATCCCATGTGCCTCACCATCAAATTCCCACCATACGCCTCAACATCTCATGGCTTGGATCATCCACTGATCAAATCCAACATACAATAAGCTAGGATCATGGTAGACCCTCCAAAGATAATCCCCACTGGATCAGACGCGGGCAGATGGGCCAGCTATTCTGGGCCTAACAAATTCAATTCTGCACCCCCAAAATAACTTCCAGCACCAGGCCTATTTTAATTTTTGTTTTAATCTCTTTAACCTTTTCATTGTTTTATTTATTTTTAATTTTAAAAATCCTTTTTTAATTAAATCTTAAAATCATAAAAACACAAAAAACATTAGGATTAGTTTTTTTTAAGTATTTAATTTCATTAATTAATTAAGTTAATTAGGATAATTTAAATTCCTTTTTCAAAACTAAAATTAATTAGAAATTAGGTTAATTTGCAAAATTAATTATTTTCTCAAAAATCCAAAAATATTTTTCTTCTAAATCAATTAGATTCATTAAATTTTAATTCCTCGTTTAATTTATTCTCGCTCGCTCGCATTTATTTATTTATTTTCCAATTATTGTATCTGTTTCGAGTTTGTAATAGCTTTTAACTTAGGTTTATTACTGCTTTTATTTGCCGCTTTCCCCCCAAAGTTTTTGATTATGTAATCCCCATCCCTCGAAGCCCTGTAATAATTAGGTTTTCTTTTCCGCTTTTAATTTCCGCAATTATAAACTGTTAGATGTATGTGTAGGATTGTATGCAAAAGATCAATAATTTAAAACAGTAGAAAACCCTAAATATGCAAAGATTAAATAAATTGAAATCAAACACTCGCACATGCTCACTCCTAGGGTTTTTCTCCACTTCGGTTGCCTTCAGAAAACTATCACTATTCTTGAAACGTGAGAATTTTTAGTGACTGTCCTCTAATTCAAAGATCACTAGTCCCTTGATGACCCTTTCGACGTTACCTCGGTACAAAAGTAATCTTAGAACTTTAGGACAGTTACTAAGAGATCTCGCCCTGTTGCCTTAAGTGACCGTAATCGTCCCTTTCGATTGTTCCTAAAACTCCAACAATGGAGCTACCTACTCCTTAATAGTAGGATAGCGCTGTCTAAAGGAAATAAGAAAATGAACAGTCTTTTTCGAGTAGGTAGAAACTCTTAAGTACTTGCTCAAAATAATCTTTTACATCATACACTCTCAAACAAACTTTTCAACTAAAGTTTTCAAAAACACTTTATCACACTCTTGAGGACTAATACAAGGGTTACCATAAAGTGAAACGCCGCACTAAGGAAATTTCAAAAAATTTTAAAAGCACACAAACACACAAACACACAAAAGCAATTTAAAAATGAGCAAGTACCTAAGAGCCCTTAGAAAACTACGGATGGAAAGGATGCTAACACCTTCCCTTTCTATAATCTACCCCCGTACTCAGAAACATCTCGAAAAAGGTTTTTTCTATTCTTTTTCCCTTTTCCTTTGTTGGATAAAATAAAAGACGGTAGCGACTCTTGCTTACCGCGACATTTGCGAATACAAACGCAAAACCAGTATAACAGTCGGTTCTGCCACCGTATCACACTAGGGTTTTGGGATAATGAGATGAAAAAAATGCAGACTTCGGGAGGTAATAATGCTGCCAAAATGTGCTCCCTAAGTTATCCACAATGAATCATGAAAGACAATAAGTGTATCACCAAAATGGAGAGGCAAAAAAAGGTAACTGAGAAAGTAAAAGAAGCTTAACACCAAAGAGAAAGATTCATTGGTTAAAAATAAACATTAACCTTGGTAAATTCTTTGTTTGGTTTTTTATCATGATTAAAGAGGTTTGATATTTGTCTTATGCTTCATGCAAGGCAAAAGAATATATCACCAAAATGACAAGGCTAAAAGAGGGTAAATGTAAAAGTAAAAAATGATTAACACCAAAGAGAAATATTTCTTGGTTACGGGTTAAAATTAACCTTGGTAAATACTCTAGTTGGTTTTTAATCACGATTAAATATTTTGTCATTTAGCCTTTACATTTGAATTTGAGTTTTTTTAATTTTGGCAATTTGTTAGAAAACACTAAAACTCTAAATGTATGATTATTTTGGACTTTCATGATGAAATAAAAAACAATGGTAAGGGCGCTGATAATGAAGAATGAAAAACTAAATTGATTTTTTTTATTTCTAAGGTCAATCGAGGGATTTTGACAAGCGATGAAAAATCATGAAATCAATTTAAATCACCTGGATAAAATTAGTGTATTACAAAATAATTAATATATTGATTGCTAAATGTCACGACATCAAATAATGGTTTGAATTCCATCAGGATGGGGTGATTCATACTTTTAAGACATACTACACGTTTAAGGAGAAATCTTCTCAACGTAGATGGCGCTCCCTTTCTTAGGCCAACGATGGGGGCATGGATAGAAATCTTACTTTGGGTCAGTGACGTTTCCTAGTGACTGGATAAGGTGCAATAACTATTCTTAATTGGGGTAAGTAACAACGAAACTCCGATTAAGACAACAAAGTTCAAAGTAAAGCAAATTTGTGAGAGTTTTCACACCCAACGAGGACTTCACCTTGCAGCCGCTGCTGCACAGACTTGGAGCCTATCAGTGAACACCAACAAGCCCTTGAGACAAACAAAATCTAAATTGCCCACGAAGCAAACAAGCTTAAAATTACAGGGATACCAAACAAGGCCCGATGCAATAGGAATTCACAATTAATGAGAAGTTTAAGGTGGAAGGAAAGAAGATCCAAATACATGGCCAACACACAAAGTTAAATAAAACCACAACTTACTGAGGTAAAAAATATTTGGCTTAAATGCATTTTTAGTCTCCCTTCTTTAATTTTTATAACTTTTTAGCCCCCTTTAAAAAACCAAGTTTTAGATTCCTTGTTTTGAATATTTTTGGCTTGTTTGGTCCCTCTCAGATTTGGTTATGTGACAGGCTCATTTATGACGTGACAAAAGATATGTTGACCAAATTTGAAAAAACGGATGCCACATCATTTAAAAACATTTTATACTGATTTTATATTAAACAATTTTGAATTTTTTTTTGGAAAATAGTTTAAGTTAAACATTAATAAAGTTTAATTCATTTTAGTTATAAATCAATTTCACCGTCTTCTACAGAACACCAGAACGTCTCCTGCTTCATTTCATCCCCTCTCAGATCGCATTCGAGAAGAAAAACATTACTTGCCACCATGTCATCGAAGTAGGGAACATTGTGAGTCTATCGCGTTAGAATGGATAAAATAGGATTCAAATTCTCACAGATTGTATTTTAGTCACACTCGGGCAGATAACATTGTTAACTAGTTACACATGATAAGATGGTTTTTGAGGTAGAACAAGGTAATAAAGTTAAAGCAGTTGCAATTGATTTTGGAAAATAGAACCAACAAAGAGGTGGGAATATTCTAACACTAGATGAATTAATTTAAAGTTCGCTTCAAGAGGAGCTGAATATAAATGTTATTATCATATTCAATGGAGACTTGAATCCAGGGTCGTCTTTGAGGGCGTGCAAGGCGACCTACAGTACATGGACTCAAACTTTTTCATGATAAAATATGATAAAAAGGGTCTCCATACACATATTCCACGATTAATTTATAGTTAAATAGGACCTCTTAAAAAATTCTTGACTTAAGTAAAGCTGAATTTAATTTCTTACACAGGGCCTCTTAAAAGTTTGAGATGACTATGCTTGAACCCATGAATAAAGAGCAAAACTCGAGGATTTAGCCTAACACCCCCAACTATACTTGGCACCCCCCGAAGGGTATGAAAAAACCAAAGTATCCCAACCAAAATATTTTCCAAAAATTTCAAATTTCCAATACCACACCGCATTTTTCAAATTCACTGGGCGATACCGGAGATTTCAAAGAGATACCAGAAGTTTCGTGAAATAGTAAGAAATTTACGGTATATTTGTGTAATTTCTGGTATTTCGTACATGAAATTTCATATTTTTTGGTATATGTTAACCGAAAATTTTGAAATTTCATGGTTTTGTGTTACCTTTTGTACTAGAAATTTTGAAATTTCCGGAGCTTTATAGCATGTACCGGAAATTTCAAAATTTCCGGTAGTTCCTATTTTTTTGAAAAATACTGGAAATTTCAAATTTTCTTAATTTTTCCCCTCCTTTTATAATTATTTTAGTGAGGACCAGGGGCAAAGATAATTTTGTTGTGACCAGGGTGATCGATAGAGCGGAAGCTCATGCCCGGGCTGACGAGGCACATGCTTCTGAGGTGATCAGGACAACTGCCTATAGTTTATTGCAGTTCATTTAGATAACCTCATGGGTTTGGTAAGCCCTGATGGTGCGATTTATACAGGTTTGGCTAAGTTAGCCGACGTAGCCCGTGGGGACCTATGTAGATTTGTTTTATTTTGGTTGTATTATATGTATATTTTGTGACACACATACTTCTTATTTATTGCATAATATTTTAGCAATTACATGTTTCGAATCCATGATGAACATTATATAAACAGTACAACAAGCATAAACTAAAAACAACTAAACATGAAAACCTAGACACTACCAGATGATTCTAGACGTTTCAACATCTTGATTATGTCGTCGACGGATTTTTGGATCTCTGCATCCAACTCGATCGAACTTTTAGTTATCCTATGGCGAAATGTTTTCCACATGGTCTTCACATCTTCATCGGTTTTCAACTCAATTAGGTTGTATTTTACCCAACCATCTGTAAATATAATGGTCCCAAAACTTGATCTTTGTCACCCTTCTGTTATCGGAATCAAGCAGCAATGCATTCAACGTTTCTTTCAAGGTGGCAAGGGATGTGCTGACATTTGGAAGCTTGAATTCAACAACAAAGTTGCTTCTGTTGTAATATAATTCTGCCTTAATCGGAAATTGAGGAAGAGACATTTTTGTGATGTTTTTCTCTATAGCATATACCCACATATATATATATATATATATATATATATATATATATATATATATATATATATATATATATATATATATATATATATATATATATATATATATATATATGACGATGCATTCTAGACCACACAAATTTATCGGTGCAATCAGAATCCTCCAAAGATGTCGACAAAATTTCAACCATTGAAAAAACTTGAATTCATGAACTACCAGATATTTCAGTATATTTGAAATTTACGGAATACCAAAAATTTCAAATGCATTACCGAAAATTTACACAATTAAAAATTTCTCAAAGATATACCGAAAGTTTTCTGTGCACCGAAAATTTTAATGCTTCTACCAAAAAATTTCTTTGAAAATTCTTTATATCTCACAAGAAATAGTTCTGAAATAATGAAGATTGAGGATTGCCAGATTTAATTTGGGAGGTGTCAAATTAAATTCTTGCAAAACTCCCTTCTAAAAACTCCACTTAACCACAACACTATGCATGTTAATTTATGAAGCTTTTAATGTATAATCCTTGAACCTACATTATGCCTCCCCTTAAAATACATTTTATTTTAAGATCCAATTTTGAGACTAAATATTTTTTATGATTTTAATTTACTAGCTCAACACTTTTTAATTTTCTTTAAGAATTAAATATCTGCATTTAGTCCAAATTTAGTCTAAGTACATGTGTATTGTTGCTTTATATAAAAAAAGAAGATCAATATCATACAAATAGAATAGAATATACAAAAATTATCAAATCAAAGTCATAATAAGCAAGTAGTAGTATATTAGTAACCATTATATTACTTCATAATCATTCATGTAGAAAACTCTTGTACTCAAAAAAAAACACTAGTTGCACTATACTTTTTGCTCGAAATAACAACACTTGCAAGCAATTAGGCACCTAAATCACTCTCTCACACACACATCACAAATACACCAAACATTACAATTAGACACTTAATCAGTACTATCTTACAACATTAAAAAAAAACAAAAGCAAAATTACAAACCTATATGTATCTTTATTTTTGTCTTAATTCCCATTTCTTGTCTTCCCCATTTTTCATATAGGAAGTGGTGGAATACTCTGTTCATGCCTAAACACATTTTCAGGATCCACTCTAGTCTTTATCTTAACCAATTTATCAAAGTTACCCTTAAAATACCTATAACCCCAACTACTTGCTTCAATGTAACTTGTACTATTCTTAGTGTTAATTCCCAAATCAAGATCCCTATAATTCACATAAGCTTCTCTTGGAAACTTAGACACATAAGGTGTCATGTAGTTATAAAGCTTCCTTATCCATTCAACATGCTTTGCAACATTCTTCTCACCTTCTTGCCATATAGACAAGTATTGAATTTTATACAATGTTCCATTTCTATGAGGAAAAGGGCTATCAGATTCTGAAAATTCATTCATTTTACCACCATATGGAGTCCAAATCATCAAAGGTATATCCTCAATCAATAGCCTTTGCCACAAACCTTCAAGACCAGTTTCTGGTATTGGTTCCCTCACAAAATCTGATTTTGCTTTGAAGAAATTCTTGAAGGTTGGTTTTCCTTTAAGAAGAACTTGAGGTGGTGTATCACTTGGGAATCCAGCAATATAGAGAACGGATTTGATCCAGCTAGTTTCTTGACAATCTTTTCTTGTTAAACCCAATTCAGGAAAACTAGTTTTCATGACTTGAATAAGTGTTGTTGCTTCACCAAGAAAAACAGCATTGTAAGAAGTTGTGATTGTTCTTTGAGTTTTGTTTGTAACACTAGCAGCTGGTTGAATGATGACTCTTACAAAGAGATTCTCATCAACAAAAGGTGCTACTTGTTGCCATCTATGAAGGATTTTTGTAGCACCTTGTTCTAGACTTTTAGTGACAGTAAAAACTGTCACTGTTGGTGGAACAGGAACAAGCTTTATCTTCCACCAAACAAGTACACCAAAACTTCCACCTCCACCACCTCTTATAGCCCAAAATAATTCCTCTCCCATGGCTTTTCTGTCGAGAATTTTCCCGTTCGCATCGACGATTAGAGCATCTAAAACATTGTCAACACCAAGACCATATTTTCTCATCAATGTTCCATATGCACCTCCTGTTATGTGTCCACCAACACCTAAGCTTGTGCATAGGCCTGCAGGGTATCCAAGAATCGAACTTTTTTCGTAAATTTTGTAATAGACTTCACCGATCGTGGCACCGGATTGAACCCAAGCAGTGTTGGTTTTGGTATCAACGTTTATACCGCGAAGTTTGATTAAATCGATAACTATGAAAGGTGTTTCGATTTCGGAAACATACGATAGTCCTTCATAGTCATGTCCACCACTTCTTACTCTTAAATGGATTCCAAGTTTCTTGGAACAAATCACTGATGCTTGGACATGGGAATCTTGGGAGGGTGTGAATATGAATTCGGGTTTTGGCACCGATGGTGCCAAACACCTTAGGTTCATTGCTAAGGAATCAAGGAGGGTTTTGAATGAGGGTTCACTTGGAGTGTAGACTGTTGTGTGAAATGGATATGTTCTGTCTGAATTCATGTTCAGACATTGGACAAAACTTTCTTCAAGTAATAAAGATGAAACTTTTAATGAAAGTGTTGATAATAGAAGAACAAAGATTGGCAAGGGTGAAATTGGTGACACCATGTTCACTCTTGTGTTTCTTCTCATTTTTTGTGATGAAGGAAGGTGTCACAAATGTTATATATATAATCTCAGCAACTATGCTAAAGTTATGAATCATAATAGAGAAATTTGAGCTAATACATACGTCATGCACACACATGAAGAGTATTATTGGTTTTGTTTTGGGGTCAATATTCTAATTTTGATTATGATAGTGTGGAATATAAACTTTGTTTCATGTCAGCTTCTTTCCAATAACATGTACCACTTTCATATTCTAAATAATATATATAACAAGACTTACGAATTCTTATGGGTTTGACCCGCTGGTAAAGATTTGAGATTTAAGAGTGTGTTCCTCAAGATCTGATTCAAATCATGTTAGATTTTAACAATTTCTGTGTTGTTCATACAAAATAATTTGATTTTAAATGGTCTTCTCTCTGTTGAGATATATAATTGTGCGATAAAATTGTGTTGGGACAGTTCATACAGAGTAATTTGGCTTTAAATGGCCCTTGCTCGATCGATATATGTAACTGTGTGAAAACAAGAATTTGTGTCCATTGGTATTGTCCATTAGACATGTGCAGGATTAAGCACTAGTCTTGAATGGCCCCATAAGAGAAAAGCATGTCCATATACTTGCAGCATTATATGATCATACAACAAATAAAGCATATTCTGTATGATTATTTTATATGTTGATGCTATCTATGATATCCATAAATTTAAAGGGGAATCCAAATTCGTTGGCTTTTTGGTGGTTATAACTGTATGGTCCACAGTCGAGATGTTTAATCAATTAGTATATTTGTTGCTTCACATTATGGTGTTGCTTAAAGCTTAATGGCCCATGTTCAAGTTTTGTAATACTTGTTTGGAAAAAGAGTAATTAATTAATTAATGTAGGAGGAAATTTCCAATCTCCACTAAGGCTTAACTTAGGTAGAACCATAGTAATAATTGTTTAAGATGCAATGTAGTTTTTGAATGCATACAAAATAATGTAAGTTGGGGTGTAATTGTGAATTTTTTTAAAGACAGGGGCAATAGAAAAAGTAGCCTAGTAGGAATGATAACCAGGGTGGTTTGAAAAAAATCAGGATGAGAATAAGTTGTCTTGATCTATATTTTGTATAGATAAATATGTTCAAAATATATGACAGGTGGGATCTTTTACATATCACATGATTGGTTGCCAATTTTTCCTTTCTCTATTCTGTCCCTTCAAAATTCCAAGTTGTTTTCTTTTTTAATTTGTAATTTTAGTTCTATAAGTTTTTAATTACTCAACTTTATTCTCTAATTTGACATTTAATAATAATAAAAATGTCAATTTTCATCCGTTATTGCGTCTCTACTTAAATTATCCCACGCTTTGAAAATGAAAAAAAAAAAATCTTATACAAAATAGAAGAGAATGGAAAAAAAAATTTCAAATATATGTTAGAGACGACGAATACATGAACATCAACGAATTTTAATTAGTATAAAATTTTAAAAATATATTGTTTTTTGTCTTATCATATACTCTTTTATAAAAATAAATAAAATATATATTTAATGTCTGATTAGATTTATATAATTATTTTTAAAGTTTTTAAAGTTTAAAAAATTTGATGGTTAAGACTTTGATCATCATGAATTAAATATTATTAAAATAATATATTTATCATAAATAATTAATTATTATATTTTTTATTAATATTAGAAAACTACATCTCTCCATTTGAGTTTTGAACAAGTATTGATTGATTTTACATAACATAACTACACTTTTAATATTAATTAGATGAAGATCCAAAAATTAATTTACTCATTTTTATTGAATTCTAAATATTTGTTTTGACAAAATATAATTATTAAATTTATATTACAATAATTTATTATAAATTATAATTGAGATAAGGATATGTATTAATCACATATAAAAAATATAAAAAATATATATTTAATATAAAAGAAATATATTTTTGAAAATTGAGAGTGATATTATTTTGTTTTGATTCTCATATCTTTTGGTACTTATCTTTGATTTAAATATTTAATTTTAAATTGTTAAATATATACATCAATTTTTAGTGTTAATTAAAATTAAAAGTTTATTTGTAATTATTATCAAATAAATTTTTTAATGTCTTTAGAAAATTTATGTCAATTTTATCGAATTTAATTATTTAATAAATAAGGATTAAAAATACTAATTGTTATATTAATTTAATTATTTTTTTAATTTATTATTTTAATTTTTATTAATAAAAATATACAAATTTATTTGATATTATAATTAATATCAATTGAAATATGAGCGTTCTTTTAGATATTATTATTATTGTTTTTATATACTATATACGATCACGATTGTAAATGAAAAAAATAAACTATAATTTACTTTGAGAAAACTATGTATTCTAATAGGCAAGAAATTAAGAATTTTGTTATTAATTTATTATTTAAAAATATATATTAATAAAATATATAAATATAATAAAATATTTTTGAATACTCTATTATATTTTAAAATTAATTTAGACGAGTTATCTTTAAAAATTGTATAAGAATTATTTTAAGATTAAAAATATTTGTTTTAAGTATTATTTTTGTTGTTGTAATTTTAAAAAAATAAAAAATATTTTATTATATTTATATGATCACATCTCTTTTTATTTTTGAAATTTCAAATAATATTTTTAGTTTAAGTAACTATTAGGAAAATATAAATAGTTAGACTAGATAGGTTTGTTAGACAATTTTATTTAAAATGAATTTTTTTTCCCCACTTTTATAAGAGTACGAATCCACATTCAATAGAGTCAAATGATGTGAGACAAATAGAATATAAATAGAATATAAGTGTTAATATGAGTGGTAATATAATATGCGGTTTTAAGATTTAAAATATATTATATATAAATATAAAAGTATTAACAAAATTATAAATATTTTTTTGTGTCGGTTGACACATATATCTGTCGGACCTTTTTAACCCTTACTTATAAACAATTGAACGCAAACAAAATTATTTATAGAATGAGTTAATGTAGATCTCTTTGACAAAAAGAAACAAAGCAGAATAGAACAGAGGTGGTTCTAACAACCTCAATCAAATTAGAAGCCAAGTAAGGGTCAAAAGGTTATATGCAATAAGGTCCCTTTGCCTTATTTGTTTATTTATTTACTTTTTACATATTTCAAAATTTGAATCATCAATAACTTTTCCTCTTTGAATGAATCCTTGATTGTTGCCTAGACATACGTCTTTCCTTCCATGAACTATCATGACAATTGTCTCAATCTGTCGCCATGACTTGTGAAAGAGCTTTGCAATATGCTTATTATTGCTTACCATCTTTTGGGGATCTCCGAAGCCAATAAGAAACCTAATGTGTTCAACTTATAAAAGTAAGTTAATAATTAGTATACATATTCAATACAACAATTATATTAAATTATTCTGTTAGTTTGAAAGTCAATTACACAAATGAGTTTAAAGTGTACATAATGTTGATTTATCTATAAGAAAGTCTAAAGTAATAACCCTAAAATTTGTAGTTAGAGTTCATAAATTGGACTATCTTTCAAAAGAAATTATGGTTTAAGGTTATTTACTCCACTTGGTATCCATGAAGAACTGTCTCTAGTGAGAGACCTGAGGTCTCTCACATGAATTAAAAGTCTTTTTTTTGTTATACATTTTTGTATAAAACCCGCGTTATTTTCAAACTTTTTAAGAAATAGTACAATTTAGGGGTGGTTTATTTTTGTGAGGGTTAAAAATCTCCGCTATTTCAAAGAGTGTTTTACTATTTATTATTGTTTTTCTACTATTCATTAAACTTTGCGGCCGTTTTTTTCTGGGGTTATAAACCCCAGTTAAATGCTTGAAAATAAAATAAAGACCTAAAAAAATAACACGCTTACGTGAGAGACCTACCGTAGCATGGGCCTCCAAGAATATCTAAGTTGTTAATACAGTTGTAGATGTTTTTCTTATTCGGGAACAAAAGAAGCTCTTGAGAATCTAGAGACACAAACAAGCAAATTTATGTTCTTATTTACTATGCAATCCACTACGCCTAGACTTAGAATTTCTCATGGAATATCGATATCTAATGTTCGTACAAGAAAACTCACAATTGCTCAATGTGTGTCTTCTCCTAAACCAGTTCACGCGACCCATTTCAACAGTTTAGTCGTCGCTATTACAATAACAATTTAGGTTTTGTCTTCTGTTATCTCTTTTTTCATTCTATTTTTTAATGCGTGTTTATATCTTTTCCTCTTTCAAATATATTTGTTTATGAAAAAAGAAGGAGAAAGTACAATGTCAATATACATACTGAGAGACAAATAACGAGTTAATATAATGTTTGTTTGTCTGTGAAAACTGGGTACTCCTAGCATCTAGGGGTTGCTTTGACGATGTGGGTTTCCTTACAATTGGAGACTTCCAACATTTGGGGGATTTCGAAGTTGTAATTATGTGTTTTTGTAAAAGGTCAATATTAAATTATATTCGTTATAGGAACCCTTACATTTAAGAGTAGATGATTCGAAAAAACTTAATTGTTTTTTCAACTTAGTTTGCAATTCTCAAGTTTATAACACACAAACAATCAATCACTCTTTGTGCACCCCTCGTATCTTTTAACTACACACTATATTAGATTCATAAGTACACTTATCTTGTCCTTCTATGAGGTTGATACAATGTTTATGAATACAATAATTTCACTTGTCATTATCTAGGTTTTGTTAGTGTTCTGGATTGGGTCTGCTCTTACTCCAACTCCATGTGAGACCCAATCTAATTATGTCGTCCAAAGCATGCTGGAATAGTTATTCCCTCGACTGTGTCAGACATTAACTACTCCCCGTGAGGAGACAGTCTCACTGCACGAGGATGAACTCAATTATCCTTAAGAAGACCAGCACTGGTCAGGAGGACCTCGAGGTCACGCTCCAATCCTCTCCTCGACCAATAATGGTCCTATCACACGACCTCACGGTCCGTGGGAGTATCCACGCCGAGAAGAAGCGCCTCACGAGCATACTCCTTGTAGGGCTGACTGTCAACGCCTCTGAGTATCACAGAGTATTCGTGGCTCCGGAAAGATCACTTCCATATCCTCCTGATCTTGCGGGGGAAGTCATCCAGGTAGGGGATCACGTGCGGGTTCCCACTACTCATGTAGGACCTGAAAGTCTCCATGTTGGACCTGCTTGACCATCCCAATGAGGAGACCTTGGCCCAGTGCTAGGGGCTATAAATACCCTCTCTTACGAGAGGGTCAGGTATTGAACACTTCTGACTCACTTGCTTGCTTGCTCATTCCGGAACTTACTTTATCATTAGAGTGTCTTGCAGGTACCCCCCACCTCACTCTGAAATTCTGCTCGGAGCAAGTTGTGACGGTCCATTCTGGTCAGGCATGATCAGTGGTGCTGTCTGTGGGAAACTTGCTTCCCCGACTTCCATTCACAAGAAAAAAGCTAATCACACTCAATTGAATGTCATGACTGATCAAACAGCAGAAAATAATCTGAATGTCCATCTCGCCGACACCAACAACAACGTCGTTGAAACTAACACCAACATCAACAATGCTGGTCTCACTGGCCACAGTGCTGGCCCTATCATCGACATGCCCGGCCCATCAGAATACAGAGATGGAGCAACCGCCTCGTCATCATCATTGTCCCGACGACTCAAATACGACCGGCCTCCTCAGAACTACCAACCAAACCAGTTCCAGGAAGTCCCCATCCCCGTCGGAGCAGATGCCACGACCAGGGCATTGTTCGCAGCGATAAATCAAACAAACTACCTGATCTTTTCCCAAGGGAAGAGATTAAGGGCGCTCGAAGATTTTTGGAGAGCTCCCAAAATACATATGAGGCCTCACTCTCCTCCTCCTAATCAGATAGAGGAATGTACCCAGTCTCCCCTGCAGAGACGCAGGAAGGACGCCTCTCGAAGCCCCTCTCCTCAACCAATCGGGCGACGCCCCGCGTTGGAGAGGGACCAGCCCGTAGATGCGGCGAGACGCGATCACATCCCCTCGCGTAAAGAGCAAAGACCCCCATGAAAATAGGAACAAGGGAAATAACGAACGACCACACCGCCCGAGGAATGCTCCGTACGACCAGGGCCACCATCATAACCACCATTACAACAGATTTCCTTCTCGCTCACCAGACATGAGTGACAAAGACGACCCCCGCAGTCCCTTGCCACAAGCCATTATGGAGGCACCCATCCCCCCGGGCATGGAGAAACCTCCCCACCTGAAGGAGTATGATGGCATTGCTGACCCAGTCGACCATATCGATGGGTTCGAGGAAATGCTGCATTATCACAATATCGTGGAAATGCCGTTTGTTCCCCACGACTTTGAGGAAAGCTGCAAACAATGACTTTTGAGAAGCTTAAGGGCAAATCAGAGTCGATTACCTTCTACCTCAAAGAATTTCCCGGAGGGGCCCCAAACTCAGTCATCTCTCTTCTGGTTAGGGCGAGAATGGCTAACTTTGATGTTCATCGTGTTTTGGTCAACGAAGGAAGTTCCATCGACGTGATGTACAACCAACTCTTCCGAACCCTGCAGCTTGACGACACCCACCTATCACCTTACATGGGGTCCGACCTGCATGGCTTCAATGGCTCGACCTCCAAGCCTTGGGAATATGTGGAGCTCATGGTCACCTTCAACGAGGATACCACCACCAGGAAAGTCAAAGTGCGCTTCCTGGTCATCGACTACCCATCTCTCTACAATTGTATCCTTGGGAGATCGACATTGGCAGAGTTGACCGCTGTTCCCTCCACCGTCCATCTGAAGATGAAGTTTTACACGAGGAAGGGACGCGTCGCCACCATCCAAGGTGACCTAGAAGCTGCCCAAAGATGCTTCAATGCGAAAGCCAAGGGAAAAAGAATGATCGACACTGTAACACGGCCCGCCAAGAGAGCCGCTACGACATGACCAGAGCCATAGCAACCAGAGTAGAGGGACCCTCCAAAGGTCAACTCGATTTCACTGGACACCCATTTCGACCAAGATGAAGCACCCAGCGGCGAGCAGGGACTCCTCTGACCAATTCCGGATGGAGACTTTGAGCTCGTCCCTCTCGGTGAAGACCCGAACAAAGGGGTGAAGATCAACACCAGATTCCCCGACCTGGCAAGGAAACAGATCAAGGCTTGTTTAAGGGAGAACATAAATCTGTTCACGTGGAGCACCATGGAGATGCCCGGACTCGACCCTGAGGTTGCCTGTCACCACCGGGCCATTGATCCAACCGCTAAGGTAATAGTACAACATAAGCGTAGGCAGTCCCTCGAGAAAACGGAGGCTGCTGAAAAAGCTGTAACAGACCTCCTAGAGGCAAATTTTATTTCTGAAGCCCGATATTTAAACTGGCTGTCAAATGTTGTACTTGTCAAAAAGAATAATGAAAAATGGTGTATGTGTGTTGATTATACCGAGAATGCCCGAAAGATGTATTTCCTTTGCCTAATATTGACATGTTAGTCGACAATTCGACCGACTATAAAATTCTATCTTTCATGGACGCCTATCAGGGCTACAACCAAATCCCAATGGCAATGAGCGACAAACACTGCACCATTTTCATGACCAGCTCAGGCAATTACTACTAGAACGTAATGACCTTTGGTCTGGAAAACGCAGGGGCAACATACCAGCGGATGATGAATAAGGTCTTCTGTAACGAGATCAAAGACATACTCGAGGTATACATAGACGACATGATCGTCAAATATCGAGCAGACATTGATCATGCTTCCCACCTCAGGAAAGTCTTCGCCCAAGCAAGGAAATGTAGAATTAGGTTCAACCCCGAAAAGTGTACCTTCGGGGTTAAGGCAGGCAAGTTCCTCGGTGTTTACCTAACATAATGAGGAATCGAAGCCAACCCCAACAAGTGCAAAGCATTCTCCAACCTCCCTACACCTAATTCAAAAAAATCCATACATGTCCTGAACGAAATGCTCGCCTCGCTCTCCCGTTTTGTGGCGAAATCCGCTTAACACGCCCTTCCATTTTTCAAACTACTGCACAAGGAGGCGGCTTTCAAGTGGACCGAGGAATGCGAGCAAGCCCTCCTCCATCTCAAGCAGAGCCTTTTGCAACCGCCCGTACTATCACGACCAATAGACATGGAAACCTTGTTCCTATATCCGGCCGTCTCCGTTGAGGCCGTCAGCGCGACCCTCATTCGCGAGACTCTTGACGGTCAAAAACCTGTGTATTTCACGAGAAAAGCACTTCAGGGACCCGAGGTCAGATACCAACAGATTGAAAAGGTGTCCTTGGCCCTCGTCAATGCAGCGAGAAGGCTCGGACACTATTTCCTTGCACACACGATCGTCGTACAGACAGACCAGCCCGTGAGACAACTCTTAGGCCGACCAGACATGGCAGGTAGAATGCTAAAGTGGTCCTTGGAGCTTTCGGAGTTCGACATCCAGTACGAAAGCAGGAAGGCCCTAAAGGCTCAAGCTCTGGCCAACTTTGTCGTGGAGATAACCGCTCACAACGCCCCCGCAGGGAAGGAGCACAAGTGGACCATCTTTGTGGACGGAGCCTCCAGCTCGACAGGGAGTAGAGCGGGAATCCTCCTCGAAAACAAGGAAGGTGTCGTGATCGAACACTCTCTCACTCTCTCCTTCCCGACCTCGAAAAATTAGGCTGAATATGAGGCCCTGCTCGTGGGGTTAAGACTGCCCGAGGATTTGGGTTCCCGAGAGATACAAATTTTCACTGATTCCCAGCTTGTCGCATCTCAAGTTCAAGGGGATACCAGTCCAAGAACAACAGCCTCATTGAGTATTTGAACTTGGTCAAAGAATACATGAAAAAGTTTGACCGAGCAGAAATTACGCACGTACCGCGTGAACAGAACACACGGGCCGACATACTTTCAAAGCTTGCGAGCACGAAGAAGAAGGGCAGAAAAAAATCAGTCATACAAGAGTCCCTACCTCGCCCGAGCATTGAAAGGACCACGACTTTACTCGAGGTGAACGCCATCGGGGACAACTCATGTTGGATGACCCCGGTGTTCAACTTTCTGACAAAAGGGGAACTTCCTCTAGACTAAAGGGAGGAAACCGCGACCAAACAGAGAGCATGCTCTTATGTGGTGCTCGAGCACAAGTTGTACCGTCGTGGATTCTCCATCCCACTCTTGAAGTGTGTCGAAGAATCCGTGGTCCCGAGGTATTAAGGAAAATCCACGAAGGAATCAACACCCAGCACATGGTCAGAAGGTCCCTAGCGTGAAAGGCATTGTGAGCAGGGTACTACTGGCCAACGATGCAACAAGACGTCAAAGAACATGTCAAAAGGTGCGATAAGTGCCAGAGACACGCTGACATACAACTTGCACCCCCGCACGAGCTAAATACACTATCCTCCCCGTGGGCATTTGCAAGGTGGGGAATATACATCCTCAGACCATTCGTGTAGGGGACATATCAGAACAAATTCCTCATTGTAGACGTGGACTATTTCACCAAATGGATAGAGGCCAAAGCCCTAGCGAAAATCACCTCGCACAATATTCTCCATTCCTACAAACGAAACGTGCTCGCTCGGTTCAGGATATCATAAGCGCTCATCACGGACAACGGCACACAGTTCACTGACCAAGGTTTCCAAAGCTTCGTTGCCAAACTCGGCACCAAACAACATTTTACCTCAGTCGAACACCCCAAGACTAACGGGAAAGCTGAAGCCGCAAATAGGGTCATCTTGTGAGGAATCAAACACAGGTTGGGCGAAGCCAAAAGGATGGGTCGAAGAACTACACAACATCCTATGGGCTTATCGAATAACGCCCATTCGACGACTGGCAAGACACCATTCAGATGGACCTACGACACCGAGGCCGTCATCCCGGTAAAAATCATGGAGCCATCTAGGCGAACTGAAATGCCCCTTAACGAGTAGATGAACGAAGAGGCCCTCAGAGATGAGCTCGACCTGGTTGAATTAATCCGATCAGGAGCAGCTCTTCGTGAGGCCATGCTAAAATAGTAGGTAGCTCTACGCCATGACAACAAAGTCATAAAGCATAAATTTCAGGTCGACAGCCTAGTCTTGTGAAGAAACCAGAAGGACTCCCGTGAAGGGAAGCTGGCCGCAAACTAGGAGGGGTCGTACCGCGTCCAGGGAACTACGAGCATTGGAGCATATTACCTCAAGCAACTAAACGGAGAATCGTTACCTCGACCCTGGAATGCTGCAAAGCTAAATCAATATTATAGCTAATTCACTTACCTGCTAAGGGCTTTAGCTGTCGACTAGTCCTATCAAACTGACGAAGGGATGAGCTCGACCATGTAAGCGCGTCTGGGTACGTACGCGGCCTGCAAACCAACAAAAGGCGGGAGGTTATTCATTTGACAAGCAAACTCCTAGCCCAACAGGGACACCTCAATCGAGCTTTGTTGTCGAAGTACCCCTAACATGGCAGAACATCCAGCTCGTAATGGGTAGTTCACGCCACGAGCGTAGGATCCCGACCGCGATCATACGCTCATTCTGTGGATCCCTACTCCGCGCCCTCGACACATCTCAACATGTGTCGAACAAATAATGGGGTCGAGCACAAACCTCCACGAGGTAAGCATGAACTTTCATGGGAAACTTATGTCGACTGTTGTACCCCAAAATTTGTCCTCCCATATTTCTCAAAATATTTCAAGAAAAATTCACAAGTCCAACCCGGCGCGTCATATTCAGGTATTCTTTCGCCAAGATATCTCTGATAACGTATTCTCAAATTCAGGTTCGGCTCAAGAGTCAATTCTTTAAAGAAGGTATCCGAATGTGCGGGTTTTCTTGAAGAAATATGGTGAAAAAGTGTGCTGAAAGTGCAGTTTTTACGCGCTAAAAAATTCATAACTTGAAGATCGTGACTCGTTTTGAACCCGTTCCGGTGGCCAAAATTCCGTCTTGACATTATCTACGTTTTCATTTCTCACGGCTGGAAGCCAATTTCGATCAGAAGGTCTTCAAAAATGTGGATTTATCAAGTATTTTCATACAGAAAATTTGTGTCAGAAGTTTATTTGCGTCATGTTCAGAAAATCATAACTTGGTCGATTTTCATCGTATCGAGCTGGTTCCGGCGCCAAAATTTCAAAAATTGAGTTGGCTACATTTTCACAGGAGGTATTGAGTTCGAACGGTGTTCAAAAGGCCTTCGTTTTTTTCTCAGAGTGTGTGACACGCCGAAAATCCTGAATGCTGAATATTATTTCATCTGGGCCGAAACTTCGAAAATTCATAACTCGGTCAATTTTTATCAGATTGGGCTCATATTTTTACACAAGGTCCCTGACTCATAGATCTACAACTTTGCTTCAAAAGTCGAGACCGGATTATGCTCCGATCAATACCAGTTTTTTATTGAAGAACGTGTCAGAGTCGACACTAGAGCCCAAAATAAGTTTGTCTGAGCTGAAACTTCAAAAATTCATAACTAATTCACCGTTTATCCGATTGAGCCGATTTTCGGACAGGAGTTAGTTCTTGATGTCGGCTACATTTTGTTTTCACATTTCAACTTCAAAAATTGCACTTAAGTCCCTGCGATTTAGCCTGGAAAGTGACGAACTCAAGTAAACATTGGAGGCTCAATTGCACATTCAAAGCCCATTTTCTTTACCCTAATTTCCATTATATAATCACCTTCTTTTCACACAAACCAGGAGGGGAAAAGAGAGAAAAAAACCTTGTCACAACACTGTCAGAATATCAAATTCTTTCAAGAACCCTAAAACCTTGAAATCCTTATTACAAATCTTTCTCTCACTACAAACAAGCCATCTCAGTTACAAACCAACATCTCACTACTTCTTCAGTAAGGGTAAGGCTGGCTTGATATCCATGATCAAAAGGGCATAAAAGCATTCATGTCACTATTTTTCCAGTAAGGGTAAGGTTGAATTGATCTCCATGATCAAAAGGGTATAATCATTCATACATGTCATATTGTGCCTAAACATTAAATTTTATTTGCATTTTATGATTTTATTTAATGTGTTCATGAGATTCAACAATGCAGATTTAGACAAGATCCCATGCAGGTTCATTAAGGAACGTTGAGGCCAAAAGCCAAATGGCCAAAAGCCAAAAGCCAAATGGCCAAAAGCCAAAAGCCAAAAGCCAAAAGCCAAATGGCCAAAAGAACAACTTATGCATGACACCAATACATGGCGAGACAGACATCCTGAGAAGATTAAGGAACGTTGAGGCCAGAACACAAATGGCCAACAGCCAGAACACAAATGACCATGAAACCCAATCCAATGGCCAAAGAATGCAGACCACGGTACTCAGGAGTCAATGAACACGCACGTGATGCTAGAAAGTCAAACAAGACTTTTTGTCTAATGGGCCAGAATACTTCAAAAAAACCTCCCCTTAGGCCTGAAACCTCCCTTGGTTTGCATCCTTTTTAATTTTATTTTATTTTCTTTTCTAATTCTTTTTTAATTGTTTTAATTGTTTTTTTCACCATAAAATAATTTTCTATAATAAAAACAGAAAAAATCAAAAATACAAATATATTTAATTATTATTAATTTCATCACTAACATATTTTTTGTAAATAAACTCTAACAATTAACTTAGTTTAATTTAGGTTTTTAAACTTTAATCTTTTTCTTAATAAGTAAAAAGTATCTAGAATTAGGTTTTTTTGACATATTCATCTTTTTCTTAAATAAATTATTAATCATCATTATTTATCATTATTATAAGTTATCATTAATTTTGTAAATAAACATGTAAATAAATTAATTAACTAGTAAATTAGGTTAACTTTAATATTTTCATTAATAATTAAAATAATCTAGATTTAGGGTTTCCTTTTAATTCTTGTTCTTTATTTTTCATAAATACAAAAAAACACTAAAACACTTTCTTTTCTTTAATTAAATAATTAATTGGAATTTAATTTAATTTAATTTCATGCAAAGGGTCAAAACCCTCGGACGTCCTAATTTTAATTCTTTTCACGCATTATTTCTTTCGATCATTATGTAACTGTTTCTCAGATGTAATAGTAATTAGGTTTATCTTTTCGTCTTTACTTTCCGCACTTTTATTAAAACGGGTCTTTGTTAATTTGACGATGTATAGACCCGCGCCTTGTAATAGCGTAGGAATTTATTTTCCGCATTTAAATTTCCGCACTTTTAAATTACTAAACTTTGCATGAAAGAATGTATGGCCTAAAATAAAAACAAGCGTAGATCACCATAATGCATGATCAAAGACAAATATTAATATAAAAATAACACACAAATTCACACACCACTCTTAGGGTACGCCTCACTGTTGCCTTACCTTCGAAACGTGGTCGTCGAGTATATGACGTCTTAGTAAGTCCTTATGTCCATTGATCCCGTTGCCTCGAAACAAGTTGCCTCGAAACGGTTGCCTCGGAATAGTTGCCTCGAAACGGTTGCCTCGGAACAAAAAGGATCAATGGCATAAGGGTAGCTTCTAAGGTGTCCTACTGTTGTTCTGGTGACCACACTGTCCCTACAAACAAATTGACCCGAACACCTCCAACGGTGGTGCTACCTACCTCTCAATGGTGGGATGGCACTACCTTAAGGACTTTTACACAGCCTAATTCCTTAGGGTAGGTAGATGACTCATGGATACTTGCTCTAATTCAAAACAAATAAAAAACTCTTTTCACACCGACACTTTCAAAAAAGCTTTCAAAACAATTTTTCAAACACTCTTGAGGACTGATACAAGAGTCGATCTGAAATCTTTAAACGAAACTTTTTAAACTCACTCACAATTGAAAAGCAAACACTTTTGAAAACACAATGAGCAAGTATCTAAGAGCCCATGGATAACCATGGATAGAAAGGGTGCTAACACCTTCCCTTTCTATAAATCTACCTCCCGAACCGAGAAACTATCTCATAAGGAATTTTGCTGTGCTTTTGTCCTGTCCATGTTGGAGAAAATAAAAGACGGTGGCGACTCTTGCTTCCGCGACATTTCGCGAACCAGCTTTAAAACAGTCAGTTCCAGATCCACCGATCACAGAACTGGCGACTCTGCTGGGGAATACTTTAAAGTGAGGTGTACCTTAGGACTAAGATCACTTGTGTTTTCAATTGTTATGCTTGTTTGCTTTATTATTGTGGGACTGTCTCGGGAGTTCTATAGATCCTAGCCCGGATCTGGGGGATACCTTCTTAGAAAGTAGCAACAAGGCTGTGAGGGAACTGTGCGGGGTATACCGACATGGTTGAAGCAGTCTGCTACGTTGATGTGGCACTTTGGTGTGTACCGGTAACCCTTGAGTCCAGTCAAGGAGAGTACGGGGCCTCCGCGTGGTGTCGTGAAGCATCAACTGACCTTAGGAACCTTAATTGAACCATCTTGGCCTCTTTAGGGTAGTGAGATAACTGACTTTGGTGCAGTCCGAGGTTGGTTGATACTCGATACTACACTCAATTGAGGGTTGTTTTCTTGGAATATTCCGGTCGCCAGTTCAGTGGCTAAATCGAAACGATGAATAATGAAAGCAATCCAATGATATTGGGACCCTTAGAACCCGGTTACTTCTGATAGGACAGGTCTTAACCAACCAACTTCAAGAGGGTAGTACCCCAAACTTCATGCTGGCCTAAACTCTAAGGGCTGTCTTGTGTGACTTGTGTGCCTTCCAACTTGACTACTTGCATGCCTGTTACCTAACACATGAGCTTCTTGCAGGTTTTGTTTACAGTCCTTAATCTGGACTCATAACAGGGTTTACCTACATTACTCCATGCATAACATACCATCATACCATTGCATACATCCTGCATAAAGACTAATCCATTTCAAGGATCTCAAGGGCTTGTGATGCAGGTCATGATGAATCAAACGTCTAGCAAGGGGTAAAGAGGATTTATTTTCCTCTAGCCGAGGTTGTCAGAGGCTATGACCCACTTGATATGGTGAGCTTTGACACTTGAAGAAAGTTCCCCGAGCCAAGATTGTCAGGGGCTATGACCCACTCGATATGGTGAGCCTTGACCCTTGAAGAAGGACTCTCAACAACATGCAGGTCCTTCAATCAAGCTATCGGATTCCAATTCTAACAATTTTCTTGTTTACCCCGCGAGATCCTTGAAAGCATTGCATACATATATACACATCATTGCATAACAGGTACCCTTGTTACAGGCCACTTACCCTTTTCGCTGTTTATTTCAGCAATGGCTCTCCAATCAAACAACCAGGAGTTCCATACTCAAGAGACTCAGTTCGGGGAAATCCTCCTGAATCTATCCAAGGGGCAGGAAGAGCTGAGAACGCTCCTCATGGGGACTTTGGTCAGGAATAGTTCTGAGGACAGTAAGGATGAACGACTGAAACATCTGCAAGCTGAGGTAGATGCAATGAGGACTCAGATGCTGGGGCAGATGGCCCTTATCCAAGGTTTGGCTCGGGAGCAAGAAGAGTTGAAAGCCATGGTCAATCAGCTCCACCAAGAGAAATACAACATGAAGCAACCAGTCCAAGTCAGGGACCAGGTCATTGATCAGCTTCCAAGAGGACAAGGGTCTGGTATGGTGAAGAATAGACCTCTCCAAATTGCTACCACTTCATAGGTCCAACCACGACCTCGCCCAGAGCAACGGGTTGATCAGAGCAAGCCCATGAGGCAATTCACCCAGCTCAACATGTCGCTGTCCCAAGCTTTGCAACACCTGTTGAAGCTGAACCTGGTGACGTTGATAGGACCTCACCCTAATCCTAAGACTTCTTCACCCAGCTATAATCCTGGGGCCAGGTGCGCATACCATTCTAACAGCCCGGGGCATGATACTGATGACTGTTGGAAGTTGAGGTACAAAATCCAAAGCCTGATTGATGAAGGAGCTGTGGAATTCACCCCAAATGGTCAGGTCGAGTTCTTCTACTATCCCTGCGAGGTTCACCATTTGAAGTGACAAGCCCTGAGACTAGAAAACTTTAGTTCATTCGAATGTTCAAGTTGTATTGTTCTTTGATTGTTTAAACATTTATTCATGTCAAACGTTGTTACTTTATCAATGCATTGCATATGTCTGTTTTGAATCAATATATTCGCATTCGCTATATTCAAACTATTTTCATATTTTGTGATGTTCAACTCTCGATTGATAATTCTAAGCCTCTTGAGGGAGGATGACGAAAACGATACCACAATATACAGTATGCTTTTGAACAGACCCCGCTGATGAGGTACAGGCATTGTTTCAATTCCTAAACACTGGAGTTATAAGGAAGATAATCCCTCGTCAACCCCTTCGAGCCAAAGAAGTAGGAGTTTTTTTTTTCTTTTCACAAAAAATTAAAACCCTTAATCATAACCTGGGGCAGGGTAGTTCTCTCAGTTGATCCCGGTGCACAATAAACGGCACCAAAGGAGTCTTTCCAAACCAAAAGATGGTGATGGTTCCGAATAATCATAAAGACAGGCAGTCATTATCTATCAAAATAAAAAGCCCAATAAGTCAAAACCTATGAAGGAGACTTACAAAACTGGGGCATCCCGCTGACTGTAATTCCACAAAAGAAAGGGATAACAAAATCAAAAAGGAAAGAGGTCATACAAACCCTCAACAACAAGGAAATGACTGCTTATTCAAAATAAAATATCAACATCCGAACCATCACCGGTATATCAAAGCAAGGACTCAACAAGGTCTAACGCACTATTAGATGAGTTTAGGATTGAAGAACATCACGAAGAACGGGTGGGTACAAATAAATTTGAGCCTTTATCCTTTGTTTCTTGAACCGCGAACCAGGCCACGTTATAACCCTTAAAAGTCCTAGCTGAAGCATGGGTTAGTTCGAAAGCATACTGTTACGAAAGGTATCCTGACTCCTTAAGGCTTGCGGTAAAATAACGAGTTGACATCACAGTTTACAAAAAAAAACTCACTTGCTTTTATTGAAAAATGCATTTTCAAAAATTTCAAGACAGACATAAACTTTGCATTCTTAAGATAACATTGTTTGCATATGATTATTTGTTTGAACAGCAGAGAACTTTGCGCAACGAATATCCGATGAACGAAGGTCTTCTCAATAAAAGAGTCACCTCTAGTGGAAGAAACACTTCCAATCAAGGGGCATGGCATGATCAGTGTCCATCATCTGGGGCAGTCCAGCCAAGATTCGGAGAATCTCTCAAAAGGCCAACCAGCTTGGGGAAAATCTCCATCTGGATCACCTGGGGCATTCCGACAATGAATCTTGCCTGATCAGACATCTTCTAGTGGTACGGCAACGCAATACTACTGACAGTGACAACTCCCTGTTCTCTGAGAGCATGGATATAGTCGAAAAAATACTACGCAAAATCAAAGACCCGCTAGGTTGACACACCTAGGCAAAAATAAGGGCTTCCCGGCGAATCAAAAGGGTTCGGGCAAAAATAAGGGATGAAAATGAAAAAATCTGTACACCCGGCAAGTCGAAAACCTGAAAAGGCGGCTTGGGCAAAAAAGGGTATCCCGGTGGACTGAAAACCCGAAAGGGCGGTCCAGGCAAAAATTAGGGATCAAAGCGTACGACTATGTCCTGGCATCTCGTCACCTGTCTACCAGAAGATTTGTCAATTACCCCCACAGGTACCTTCTCCCACTGAAACTGGGGCAATAATGAATTGTCTGAGCGATCTAGTTGCTCTGCCATCAAGGTACCTAGACAAGTTCAGCTGAAGAATGACCAAGATACCCTAATTCCCCACAGAATGAGACAATGTTCAGCCATACTCCCCCCGAGCAGAGAAGGCACAATACCTCCAGCAAGTCAGTAACACTCTCCCCAAGCAGAGTTAGCTTACTGTCAGCCTTAAGGAAGTTGGATTATCCCCCGAAGATCTCAACATCCCCCAGCAGTATACAAACATTCCTAACAAGCATCCCCGACAGTCTTGATCTAAGATCGTTCCCCGGCGGAATACCGAACATCCAGTGAAGCCACTTCCTCAGTGCAACCTCAAAAGTTTCCCCAGGAACGTTGAATCCATCTCCCCAGCAGGAAGCTTATCCCCAGTAGATTCTGGAAGCTTATCCCCTACAGAGCACGAACGCTCTCCCCGGCTTTATTCAAAGGTTATTTCCCCACCAGGATATAACTGGGTTACCCTCAGCCAATAACCATGGAAAGATCGTCCCCGACGAAGTCTTCCTATCCCCCAGCGGAGTTCATCAATTCTTTCAACATAACTCAACAATGGTATCCCCAACGGAGTATCATCAACATCTCAGCAAAGTGCCTCTTTCCCCACAGAGCATTCCCCGCAGAGTATTCTATTCGCCAAGTTTATTCCCCAACGGAGTCATCTTCTCCTACCGGTATTCTTGCAACCATCATCCCCAGCGAAAACGAAGAACTCTCTTCAACATCAGCCCAGGATTCAGCTCCCGGCATTCGTCAAGGATTTATTTTCCTAGACGAAAATACATTCATAAACATCACATTGTCATACATTATGATACATGCATACACGAATCATATCACCCCAATCTCATTTATTTTTTAGAACATCATGACATCATGCATGTCATACATTATGACATTGCATACAACTAACTCGTTACTTTTTCAGGAGAGAACGATCAACAGATAAAAGTCTTTACCGTTTGAGGTAGATGACGTCCAAGACTCCTTCATCGTTTTACTGAGGTTGAAGTCGCCTAAGATTCTCTCATCATTCTGCTGAGGTTGAAGTCGCCTAAGATTCTCTCATCATCCTGCTGAGGTAGTAATCGTCCAAGGTTCTCTCATCGTCCCGTTGAGGTAGTAATCGCCCAAGGTTCTCTCATCGTCCCGTTGAGGTAGTAATCGCCCAAGGTTCTCTCATCGTCCCGTTGAGGTAGAAATCGCCCAAAGGTTCTCTCATCGTCCCGTTGAGGTAGTAATAGCCCAAGGTTCTCTCATCGTCCCGTTGAGGTAGTAATCGCCCAAGGTTCTCTCATCGTCCCGTTGAGGTAGTAATCGCCCAAGGTTCTCTCATCGTCCCGTTGAGGTAGTAATCGCCCAAGATTCTCTCATCATCCTGCTGAGGTAGTAATCGTCCAAGGTTCTCTCATCGTCTCGTTGAGGTAGTAATCGCCCAAGGTTCTCTCATCGTCCCGTTGAGGTAGTAATCGCCCAAGGTTCTCTCATCGTCCCATTGAGGTAGTAATCGTCCAAGGTTCTCTCATCGTCCCGTTGAGGTAGTAATCATCCAAGGTTCTCTCATCATCCCGTTGAGGTAGTAATCGCCCCGAGGTTCTCTCATCGCCCCGTTGAGGTAGTAATCGTCCAAGGTTCTCTCATCGTCCCGTTGAGGTAGAAATTGTTCAAGGTTCTCTCATCGTCCCGTTGAGGTAGTAACCGTCCCTGATTCATTCATCACATCATTATCAACAAAAACCTTTTGAAGTTCCAGACTCGATTCCTGTATCCTGCCAGGGCACGTTTGAAGAGTTCGAAGATCCGATTCCTGTATCTTGCCAGGGTTTATCTGTTGACGACTATGTTCCAGACTCGATTCCTGTATCCTGCCAGGGCACGTCTGAAGAGTTCGAAGATTCGATTCCTGTATCCAGCCAGGGCACATCTACATAAAGAGTTTGAAGATCAACTCCTGTAACAGGCCAGGTAATTATTTTTCTTTCTCAGGTACGCAAATTCTCGCTAAGGAATCTCTTACGCGATCGACACCTAGATGGCATCTATAAGCCCATCCATATACCAACAGTCTCCAAATGGCATCTATAATCCCATTCCTGACAAAGTTCAGTCACACTTCCAGATGGCATCTATAAGCCCATCACCACTCCTATCCATCATCTCTCCAAATGGCATCTGTAAGCCCATTCCCTGCATCATACTGCTGATACTCTACTATGTGAGTGCAAATTTCTGGGCACTCTAGTGTTCAATCATCTTCCACCTTCGAATTACGAAAGGCACACAAGCCAATCTACATCCTCAGGTTTAAGAAGATTGAACAGGGGCAACTGTTGTACCCCAAAATTTGTCCTCCCATATTTCTCAAAATATTTCAAGAAAAATTCACAAGTCCAACCCGGCGCGTCATATTCAGGTATTCTTTCGCCAAGATATCTCTGATAACATATTCTCAAATTCAGGTTCGGCTCAAGAGTCAATTCTTTAAAGAAGGTATCCGAATGTGCGGGTTTTCTTGAAGAAATATGGTGAAAAAGTGTGCTGAAAGTGCAGTTTTTACGCGCTAAAAAATTCATAACTTGAAGATCGTGATTCGTTTTGAACCCGTTCTGGTGGCCAAAATTCCGTCTTGACATTATCTACGTTTTCATCTCTCACGGCTGGAAGCCAATTTCGATCAGAAGGTCTTCAAAAATGTGGATTTATCAAGTATTTTCATACAGAAAATTTGTGACAGAAGTTTATTTGCGTCATGTTCAGAAAATCATAACTTGGTCGATTTTCATCGTATCGAGCTGGTTCCGGCGCCAAAATTTCAAAAATTGAGTTGGCTACATTTTCACAGGAGGTATTGAGTTCGAACGGTGTTCAAAAGGCCTTCTTTTTTTGCTCAGAGTGTGTGACACGCCGAAAATCCTGAATGCTGAATATTATTTCATCTGGGCCGAAACTTCGAAAATTCATAACTCGGTCAATTTTTATCGGATTGGGCTCATATTTTTACATAAGGTCCTTGACTCATAGATCTACAACTTTGCTTCAAAAGTCGAGACCGGATTATGCTCCGATCAATACCAGTTTTTTATTGAAGAACATGTCAGAGTCGACACTGGAGCCCAAAATAAGTTTGTCTGAGCTGAAACTTCAAAAATTCATAACTAATTCACCGTTTATCCGATTGAGCCGATTTTCGGACAGGAGTTAGTTCCTGATGTCGGCTACATTTTGTTTTCACATTTCAACTTCAAAAATTGCACTTAAGTCCCTGCGATTTAGCCTGGAAAGTGACGAACTCAAGTAAACATTGGAGGCCCAATTGCACATTCAAAACCCATTTTCTTTATCCTAATTTCCATTATATAATCACCTTCTTTTCACACAAACCAGGAGGGGAAAAAGAGAAAAAAAAACCTTGTCACAACACTGTCAGAACATCAAATTCTTTCAAGAACCCTAAAACCTTGAAATCCTTATTACAAATCTTTCTCTCACTACAAACAAGTCATCTCAGTTACAAACCAACATCTCACTACTTCTTCAGTAAGGGTAAGGCTGGCTTGATATCCATGATCAAAAGGGCATAAAAGCATTCATGTCACTATTTTTCCAGTAAGGGTAAGGTTGAATTGATCTCCATGATCAAAAGGGTATAATCATTCATACATGTCATATTGTGCCTAAACATTAAATTTCTTCATATATTGACTTTATTTGCATTTTATGATTTTATTTAATGTGTTCATGAGATTCAACACTACAGATTTAGACAGGATCCCATGCAGGTTCATTAAGGAACGTTGAGGCCAAAAGCCAAATGGCCAAAAGCCAAAAGCCAAATGGCCAAAAGCCAAAAGCCAAAAGCCAAAAGCCAAATGGCCAAAAGAACAACTTATGCATGACACCAATACATGGCGAGACAGACATCCTAAGAAGATTAAGGAACGTTGAGGCCAGAATACAAATGGCCAACAGCCAGAACACAAATGACCATGAAACCCAATCCAATGGCCAAAGAATGCAGACCACGGTACTCAAGAGTCAATGAACACGCACGTGATGCTAGAAAGTCAAACAAGGCTTTTTGTCTAATGGGCCAGAATACTTCAAAAAAACCTCCCCTTGGGCCTGAAACCCCCCTTGGTTTGCATCCTTTTTAATTTTATTTTCTTTTCTTTTCTAATTCTTTTTTAATTGTTTTAATTGTTTTTTTCACCATAAAATAATTTTCTATAATAAAAACAGAAAAAATCAAAAATACAAATATATTTAATTATTATTAATTTCATCACTAAGCTATTTTTTGTAAATAAACTCTAACAATTAACTTAGTTTAATTTAGGTTTTTAAACTTTAATCTTTTTCTTAATAAGTAAAAAGTATCTAGAATTAGGTTTTTTTGACATATTCATCTTTTTCTTAAATAAATTATTAATCATCATTATTTATCATTATTATAAGTTATCATTAATTTTGTAAATAAACATGTAAATAAATTAATTAACTAGTAAATTAGGTTAACTTTAATATTTTCATTAATAATTAAAATAATCTAGATTTAGGGTTTCCTTTTAATTCTTGTTCTTTATTTTTCATAAATACAAAAAAAACACTAAAACACTTTCTTTTCTTTAATTAAATAATTAATTGGACTTTAATTTAATTTAATTTCATGCAAAGGGTCAAAACCCTCGGACGTCCTAATTTTAATTCTTTTCACGCATTATTTCTTTCGATCATTATGTAACTGTTTCTCAGATGTAATAGTAATTAGGTTTATCTTTCCGTCTTTACTTTCCGAACTTTTATTAAAACGGGTCTTTGTTAATTTGGCGATGTATAGACCTGCGCCTTGTAATAGCGTAGGAATTTATTTTCCACATTTAAATTTCCGCACTTTTAAATTACTAAACTTTGCATGAAAGAATGTATGGCCTAAAATAAAAACAAGCGTAGATCACCATAATGCATGATCAAAGACAAATATTAACATGAAAACAACACACAAATTCACACACCACTCTTAGGGTACGCCTCACTGTTGCCTTACCTTCAAAACGTGGTCGTCGAGTATATGACGTCTTAGTAAGTCCTTATGTCCATTGATCTCGTTGCCTCGAAACAAGTTGCCTCGAAACGGTTGCCTTGGAATAGTTGCCTCGAAACGGTTGCCTCGGAACAAAAAGGATCAATGGCATAAGGGTAGCTTCTAAGGTGTCCTACTGTTGCTCTGGTGACCACACTGTCCCTACAAACGAATTGACCCGAACACCTCCAACAGTGGTGCTACCTACCTCTCAATGGTGGGATGGCACTACCTTAAGGACTTTTACACAGCCTAATTCCTTAGGGTAGGTAGATGACTCATGGATACTTGCTCTAATTCAAAACAAATAAAAAACTCTTTTCACACCGACACTTTCAAAAAAGCTTTCAAAACAATTTTTCAAACACTCTTGAGGACTGATACAAGAGTCGATCTGAAATCTTTAAACGAAACTTTTTAAACTCACTCACAATTGAAAAGAAAACACTTTTGAAAACACAATGAGCAAGTATCTAAGAGCCCATGGATAACCATGGATAGAAAGGGTGCTAACACCTTCCCTTTCTATAAATCTACCTCCCGAACCGAGAAACTATCTCATAAGGAATTTTGCTGTGCTTTTGTCCTGTCCATGTTGGAGAAAATAAAAGACGGTGGCGACTCTTGCTTCCGCGACATTTCGCGAACCAGCTTTAAAACAGTCAGTTCCAGATCCACCGATCACATCGACCACAACAAAGGTCGAAAACAGGTCTCCGCACAAAATATACGAGTATTCATGAAATAAACAAGTAAAAAACAATGACAAACAAAAATAATAATAAGCTAACATCAGCAAAAACATAGGCATCAAAGGAAAGCAAAGCAATTATAAAATGTCGACCACTAGAGCTGATGATGTCTGGATATTACAAAATTACGGGCACGCATGCCCAATTACAAAACAATTATCAAAAGGAAAAAATCTAATCGCTCCTCGGAGTACCGGCCTCATCCTCGGGAGAATCAGGGGGAGGGATGACCCGACCATCGACCACCTGGGACAAAACCCCAGTTCCTTCGGTGTTAAGCCTCGGGTTCAGAATAAACAGTTTGTTCAGAGCAGCTTCGAAACCTTCGGCCAAGGCGTCGACGCAGTCCGACTCGAGAATTTAAATCCTGGCAACGAAATCTGCACGAGTGCACAAATCAGTTATACACTCGGGATCGTCCTCCGCGGCCGCCATAGCGGCCTTCAGATCCGTAACTTCCTTATCCAACCGCTCCCTTTCGCTCTCCCACAAATATCGGTCGAGCAGGAGATTGTCCCTTTCCTCGAGGGCTTTGTCAGCTCTCTCTCTCTCTGTTCCTAGAACTTTTCTTCACTTTGTTCCAGGGCGGTCTTCAGTTTCTGTGTCTTTGCTTGAAGAGTCACATTCTCTAATTCCAGTTCCTTTATCCGACCTGAGGAGCTGGCTCCTTCACCCGCGAGGACCACGACCATCTCCGCCATCTTCATCACCTCGACCATACTTAAAGCCAGGTGCTTCCTTCTACCTTCATCGTCGAGTCTCCTTATGATATTGGACTCGTTATCAAACACAGTTAGAGGGAAGCCCTCAAAGAAATCCTTCTCGATGAAGCAAGGCGGGAGGATGAACGCTTGAGCAGTAGCCCCTCCAGTTACATCAGCAGTCCCATCCGCCGGGCGACTTCTTTTCCTACCCAACGCGACAGCTTGCTGGTCGGCTATACGGGTCCCTGACGAGCCGCTAGATCCTTCCCCGGCCATCTCGGAAACTGATCCCATGCGCGTAGGCTGATGCGGCTTTACTAGCCTCTTGTGACTTTTCTTATCTTGGGCCAGCTTCAACAGTCTCTCACGATATTCCGCCATGCTTCCTGAAAAACAAAAAAGTATCATCAGGTCATCCTCGAGAAAACAAAATAAGAAGCAAATAAAAACATAAGAACCAAGCAAGTAAAGACCTAAAAGTTCCATGGCATGTCCATAAGATCGACGCTCGACCAACGCCTTAGTATTGATTAGGCGTGCCTCGAACGTTGGCTCACCGTCTTCATCAAGGATATTGTGTCCTTCCCTCGTGACCCATCTGGCGGGGAATAAACCATCGACAAATCGATTAAGGACGCCATATGCCTCTTCGTCATTGGCGCTCATACCGTCGGCGGAAGTATGGTAATGTCTGGGACCATGGTCATAATGGGCTGAGCACCAGTGGATGGGAAACTTTGAGACTCTCCTGATCTCCAGATTACCCTCAGCTTCGTAGCACGGTTCTTCATCCTCGTCAACGACAGAAGCTGGGTCGAACATGGAATCCAAGGCTGTTTGGGTGGAGGGTTACAAGACATACCACCTGCCTTTAAAGTTACAGACAGAATCCATATACATTCTGAATAGCCTCTTCGACTATTTCAGGGATACCCAGCTATGTTTCCCTCCTCGGGACTGCCTTTACAAATGAAAAACCCTGAAGAACAGGGGAATGGTCGCCCCACCCTCAGGAACCGGCAAGTGAGTTCGAATGCCCGAATGAAGGAAATAGCGTTACGATGAAGCTGAGAGGGTGCCAAGTTTAAGTTATTGAACACCCCAATTTGGAATTAGTTGAAGGGAACTCGGAGTCCTAGGTATTTGAATACGACCTCGTACATAGGGAAAGCATCTTGGGTGAACTTTGAGCATATGCGAGCATCTGGCGTCGGCCTCATGATTTTTAAGTTCCTCTGAAAACCTTCATGGTCGCCTCCATACTCAACAACAGTATAGGCTTACCTCCCGGGATGAAAAAATGTAGAGGCTATTCCTCGGGGCTCTGCACCAACCCAATCCAAAGCAGGATCATCGACTGTGTCGTCCAAATTGGCTACACTGGTCTCCTCGTTGTCCATATACTCTGACGATTCAAGAGTGTCATCCGTTTACCTGCAAAGCAGAGGAAACCGGTGAATTCGACAACAAATCCAAATCCACCTTTCCACGACACAGATGAAGAGGATAAATAACACCTAAACCAAGTCGACATCCATTCGTGCAGAAAGGGGAAACACATGCCTCCCGACCAACCCATGAAAATCATGCCAGTCTTATAAGATCACACAACGATAATAACGACGAACATTTTTCATGAATACAACGGGAATGGGAAAAGTACGACGGGAAGAGTATGAGTTTGCCGACCAAACTCATGAATTTGTCAACCAAACTCATGAATTTGTCAACCAAACTCATGAATTCACCGGGGATAACAACAATTTTATGTGCAAAACTCATGAGTTTCGCGGGGACATAGGGAGACTACGGGGACGATTCATCTAAGTCTCGATGAGAAGATGAATCTCCCGGACATAATCACAAATTATACGCCTAAACCTATAGACTCCCCAAGCAAACCCCCAGTCGCTAAGTCCTACTACCAAAACATCATAAAAAACAATCTACATACGGAATATCACAGAAGAAATACTTACTTGAAGAAGAATAGATGAAGAACGACGGTGGTAGATAGGGAATACGCGGAGGTTTTGGAGGTTGCAGAGGATAACATGGCGTTGGCAGCAGAGAAAGGGGAGAGCGCAAAAATATAAAAGGGAATAATGAACCTTGAAGCGCTATTTATAGGGCTGGCGTGGAATCTGAAATGTCGCGTCAGGAAGCTCATAAGCCGCCTTTCTCCTTGACACCTATGTTCTCAGTTAATGATGGCCCCTATTTCCTAGGCCATCATTGCTATCTCAAAGGTCACACCACGTGGCTGACAGGTGCGCTATCTCCTCCCCGTGAGTCGAGGAACAATTAGAAAAATTCCACCTCGAAACCTTTATGAACTTTGCTCGGGTAAACAACGTATCGACGAAACTCTCCGTCAAATTCAATGAAAGCCTCATGTCGAGTAGCTCGCCTCGCGAAAGAAAAAGATGGACGTTAAGTCATAACTCTTTCATCCATAACAACGACTTAGGGGGCTCCTTTTCTGGACTGGGTCTGCTCTTGGCCCAACTCTATGTGAGGCCCAATCCAATTATGTCGTCCAAAGCATGCTGGAACAGTTCTGCCCTCGACTGCTTCAGGCAGTAACTACTCCCCGCAAGGAGACAACCTCACTGCAACGGGGATGAACTCAGTTACCCTTAGGAAGGTCACCACCGGTCAGGAGGACCTCTAGGTAACGCTCCAATCCTCTCCTCGACCAATAGTTGTCCTACCACACGACCTCACGGTCAGTGGGAGTATCCACGACGAGCAGAAGCGCCTCACGAGCATATTCCTTGTAGGGATGACTGTTAACGCCTCTGAGTATCACATAATCTTTGTGGCTCTGGAAAGATCGCTTTCATATCCTCTTGATCTTGCGGAGGAAGTCATCCAGGTAGGAGATCATGTACGGGTATCCACAACTCACGTAGGACCTGGCAGTCTCCATGTTGGGCCTGCTTGACCAGTCCAATGAGGAGACCTTGGCCCAGCAATGGGGGCTATAAATACACTATCTTACGAGAGGGTCAGGTATTGAACACTTCTGATTCACTTGCTTGCTTGCTCATTCCGGAACTTACTTTATCATCAGAGTGTCTTGCAGGTAACCC